>JAPYZJ010000807.1:0-35969 GCA_030522765.1 Ophioninae sp. B BG-2022a
ATAAACTACTCAAAACAAAATAGGGCCCACCACGATTTGTTCGTAAAAAGTGTTGTCATGTTGTTTCACTCTTATTAATGGGCAAGTTCAAGTGTTTCAATATAAAACTTAGATGTTTATGAGTTTTTATCATTCTTTTGAAGGCTTTTGAAAGCTCATAAACGCTTTAAAAATCAGCTGGGTGCTAACACCCCAGGACGTGTTCCAAACTCTCACTCGATTAGAAGTGTGCCACACAGGCTCAGAGAATGCATACGTAACCGAGGAGGACCCACCCGATACTAAAGATACCCCAGTGTAACCAACCGTATTCGTTTAAGTAACAAAAATCAAAATTATTAAGTTCGCTTTTTAAAAGGTTAAAGTTTAACTTTTCATTTCCATGTGCATTTGTAAAGAATAAATGTTTTCTTTTATCATTCAATTGGTTTAAACAATTGATAACAGTTTACTCTCAACATATCTAACCATAAAAAGTTAACTCGTTTATCAATTATAATTTTCGAGAATTAGGGGAATTATTCATATTAATAAAATGTTCTGCGCGCATTAGTGAAATTTGAAAATTAATCATTTTTTATGGGCAGTTGAAATAGATGAATCACTGACTTAGTCAAGCACATGCCAATATCGTCGAATTTTTATTCCATTATTATTCAAAGCAGAAAATTAACATTTGTGCGTGTTAGCTTATTATTAAGTTAGATATTTATAAGGTTGAACATGCACAAAATTATCCTTGCACAAATGACCACCTCTAAATCCATGATTTCTCCATTTTGGGTTATCTTTTTCCCGACGTTTATCCAGTAATATCTTAACATAAAACAATGAACGTAACCTATTATATTGTCGATTTGAGAAACGAGCCTGCACTTTAGTTTTTATTTAACCCATATAAAAAATTTAAAAAAGTATTCTTATCCAATGGTGAACTTGAACGTGCGAAGTGTCATTGCGCATAGCTCGTACTTTGCTCAGGAATATGTCGATCAATTTCGGTCATGCAAGATCGAAAAAAAGCATTTTTGTTGCCAAGCTACACGCATCGACCTACAATAGTGTAATAACGAACATCTACCAATCGCTCTGTTTCCATTTACGTATATTCCAACACCGAGGCCCATTGACCCCGTTCTGAACTTCCAATACCCGTAGATTGAGTTTTGACTATACGTGTGCCCAATAAAACCCTCCCCCACCACTGGACGGTCCTGCGTACAAATAAACGATTCTTCGGGAAAAAAATGAAGGACCTGCTTCGAAAGTGCCAAATATATACACATACATAAGCTGCACCTAGGCAGTTCGAGAAAGGTCGCATCTGGAAGTAATTAAGGGCGACAAGGCTACGGCACCACCGAGAATACCGGTACGAGCGAGTCCTCCGTGACAATCAGCCCGCATGTAATATATTACAGAGTGGTGGCATGTCGATTTTTTCTATGGTACTCTCGAGAGCCTCGGATCGTACGCAGCCCAATATCTTTCGTAGAGATTCGCTTTCCTCGCTCAGGTGCAGCCACGGTAAAGATTTTTCATGGAGGATCTTTGAGAAGCGCAAGACTGGACAAGTTTATATATATAGGTATAAAGGTAGGGTGTAACGTGTACAGAACGGAGGCGTGAAAATGAGCTACCACTTCCCGAACGTGACGATTCCGTAAGAACCGGGATTAGTGGTCGTAGAACCATACTATATTCTGTACTCGCGATCCGAGTGCATCTACTACTCCTAAACTGCACTTCATACACTAGAGAGGGGTGCGTTGGTGTTTAGCCAAAATACCAATGGTAAATAACGATACGATCTTTCTCAACCCTAGTTTATGATTATACTTGGCCTCGGTAAAAAAGCAGCTTCAAAGTACAGCATGGTTTCGATCGAATTTTTTTACCTCTTTTTTAGCTTTTTTTACACGGTTGTCTGAAATCGAAATGGAATTTTGTTTGGGTTTGCTTGGTTTTGATAGAGATAATTTTCTGCCTCTTTTAGATCGAGAGCTAAAAAAACCGGTAGGTTTTATGGATAATCGACTGTGCATTGTCATCCAACGGATTTATTTCGTTAATTAATTATTTATCTTCGTCGTATCATTAAGGCCTTATATGCGTCTAGAATTTTCAAAAAATCGTTTTTTTTCCCGGTTATTATTCTTTATAGTTTTAGGCGTATTTCTGTAAAAGTTGATTGTAAAAATTCGCTATAGATCAAAAGTTATTTTAGAAAACGTGGCTGCCCAACCAAAGAGGCTGGCACACACTTGAAACTTTAAACGCGTTTTTCGCAAACCTACTTTTTCTGACACGATTTGCATGATAAATCAGACAGTTTTTATATTTTTACTTTTTCTTTTTTAATAATCTAAGTTGTTCTCTATTCTAAATTTCTCTATAGTCTGTCGAGCCGGATTTTTTATACTGTGATTAGAAACTGTTATAAACATAATTATAGTGTGACATTTATGAGACGAAATGCACACTTTTTTTTAACTGCCGTAAATAGCTCCATTTTTCGAATTTCAAAAATCGGGTTCGACAGACTATAACTACAACCTTATTTTACAAGAATTTTTTTACATTTTGCAGATCTATCAACATTTAAAGAAGACATGATGCAGACCGTGGAGCAACTTTGTTTTCACGGTGCTTCGGGAAACGTGACTTTTCAAGCGGTAAATTTTGAAAAAAAAAAACAAAATTTTTTTCGCTAAGTTTAAACACTAATAAACAATGTGTAAACATTATTTTTATTAATTTCTATTTCGATCTCTTCTGAAAATAGTTTTTCTTTTAGCGTGTTTTTGGCACTGTTGGATGTAAGTAAGGCCTTAATCTTCGTTAATGACATACATGGGCTTGTTTACGTATGACTTTCTGCGCTAGTCATGCCAGCCATCGAATGCTTATGATTATACGAGGCCTAGAAGTTTATCTAATTCTTTGCATTCTGTGGTATGCTTTATCAAGAAACCAATATACGACAGAATGACATCAGTAGCGAATTAATATTAATTGAGCAAATACCATATCTCGTGTCCATACGAAGTGGTGGTACACTCGCAAATAATGGTGTCATGGCAACCCTATATCCTATTTTTTCTGCTGTTTAATGTTTACAATCTTACAACTTTACGATAAGAGATGGAGAGGATGATGCAACATATAATATAATTTTCGTCATACTCCGCGATGTCGATTATCGAGAGGCAGAAACCAACCTATCTAGAACCCCGAAAACAATAATGAATTTCGATCATTGTTTGATGGATATCCTGTCGTCGGAATGAAACATGATTGCAGCGACGATTACGTTGAGTATCTTTATGATAACTCTTCGCTATTGTCAAGGTTAGCCGAAGCGAGATTAAACAGGGTTATGCGGGGTGAAGTAAGTCGTGCAAACATATTAGGTGAGGGAACGTGACATATTTCGTTAATGACAAATTTCAAACATTGTTGAAAAAAAATGTGACAGCAAAACGAAAACTGAAAAAACAGGAGTACGCTTTGAAAAATGACTTTTTCGTTAAAATCGTCGTCATTTTTTTTTTTAACATTTTCTTACATTCTTCGTTCAGATTCTAGCTATTATCATAATAAATAAGTGGTACGAGTATCGTGTAGATCGGATAAATAGTGTTTCTTTTAATCGTGTCCATCGCAAAGCTGTTTTAAAAAAAAACAAGATTCTGAGATCATCGCGGTCAAAGATTTAATTACATGCGCGAGCCGGGTGACCGTATGCGATTGAAACACATAACTTCGGACCTAATGCTCCGATCGTTATGAATTTTGGAATAAATATTCTTACGATATTGTACTTAGAGAATATGAGATAACATTTTTTTCGATGTTTCCAAACATCGTAAGTGCAATAGTAAGCCGTGCGACATCGTAAGCCGTCAATAGTATAATGGTAGACGCAAAATACATAAACAATGCATATAGGAATATAGGAATATAGGAATGAACGAAGTCTAAGACAGTTTTTTAAATTCCTAATTTGTACATTTTTTAATTTTTATTTCCGGTATGGATACGGCAGCCGTTGCTGGGCCTATTCTTATTAGCCATTGGCGGCTATTTCTTGTGGGCTATTAATAGGGACAATATTAATTGGCAATATTAAGCCTTAGTTATCATCCGAGGCTCGGTCGATTCCCGAGGTGAACTCGTATGCCAATGTGGTAAGCTCATCGTCAGTATTGAGCTGCAAGGCCAATCATTGGCCACTTCCGGTCACCTTACACGGGCTTGCCCATCTGAGAGTCATCTGTTGGCACTTGTTCGCTAAACCGCTTTCAAATGTTTATGAGGACTTGAGGATGAGCTGTTTCATTATTCAATAAACATTACTGAGCGATTGTTCGCTCGGAGGTTTGTTATTTAATCTTTTAATTCGACACTCAAAGAACCATCGATATACTCGGTTAACCATCACTAAGCGAGTAAACTTCTTTTTTCTTTTATTACTGCTATCAATTTATCGTCTTAAGGTATTACAGAATTTTGGCGCCTGAAAAAATCGATACAAAAATACAATATTTTTTAATGATTCAGTTTTTCGATAGTTTTAGTTAATTTTTAATAACGTTGTTGAGAGCCTCTTTTGAAAATTCATGCCGATAATCGAATCTTTTCCTGTGAGAGCATGTTATAAAAAATTTAAAACATATATTATAAAGAAAGATAATGACTATGAATGATAGTAATTATGAGGGCATCATCAAGATAGAATTTTACGATTTTCTGTAGATATCAAAGCGCTTGAAAAACCGAAGATGTTTACAAAAGTTTAGTGTTTCAAAAATGGATTGACCACCATCCAATCCAATCAAAACTAATAAAAATATCATGGAAAAAAGCTACCGACGCTGGTCGCTGGGCGGTCGGAGTGCGGCTCGGACGATCACCGAAGTTGAGCAGCATCGGGAGAGGCTGATACTAGGATCGGTGACCGCTTCGCCGGGCTCTGGCTGGCGTATCGACCAGTGAGCTGGAGGTCGATTTTTTTGAGGCCTTGGTGTACATGCTTTAATAAAAAGTCTGTTAACCAAGGAATCAGAAGTATACATGGCCATCTATACTGGTATGGGTTTTCCACAGTTTCCCCGTACCCTTGGCAAATGCGGTATAGTGTAGCATAAGTCGGCTGTGGCCGTAATGGGGGTTAGATTCTGGTGGGGTAATCAATAGGGAAGAAAATATGGTGAAACGGGGAAGAAAGATGGCGGAGCAAGGAAGAAATGTGGATGAAATTTGAATAGGGAGAAAAAGGAAGGTGATAGGTGAACGCGCTAACAGCACGTACCAATGAGACAGCAATTAATAAAATATAATGGAAACAAATGAACGTTCGGGAATGTTGCTCACCTTCCACTTCCAAAGTAATAGATACATTTGTTCTTGACTGGAGTGAAACGCAGAGTTGATGCGCAGTGAAAGAAACATCTGTCAGTAAAATTTGCGATAACTTTTTATCATTATTATCGTTTTCGAACGTCACTTATTCTGCTCCCACAAAGCAAAAAAAACATTTATTCCTGGTTGGAGTGAAACGGATGATCGATGTGTATAACTTATCATTTGTAACTTTTATCAGTGAAGGCAATTTGTTTCTTCTGGCGTCGCGTGGTACCAGTGTCACACCACAAACGAGTACAGTTTCTTTAAATACCGACCACATCTGGAGGAACTGTGTAGATACAATATTATACCACTACTGAAAAGGTTCGAGAGTCATTTGTGTAAAATTAAAGCTTGAAAAGTACATAGTGCACATTCATTTGGTATTTCATACCCATTGGTGAATTCTTTATATCACTACGTATTTTGGACAAGAGTCAATATGTACTTGTACATATGGCTACTAAGATAATCCTACACTACTCGAAAATCGAATGAAAGAGAATGAAAAAACAATCATTTTCGGAACTTAGTAAATCCCAGATAAACAGTCTTATCGAAACGTAATAAAAAGGATTTTCAATCTTGAAGACTCCACTTTATTAACTGTCCCTCTAATTTTTTTTCGGTCTCCATGAATCTAAATTAAAGAAATTGAAAAAAATATTCGACATTTTTTCTGGATGCCAGAACAGCCCGAGGCTTTTTCAATTTCTGTTTGCTTATTTTTAATACCCGAGTTACGAAGCCCAATTATTAAGATCCAAGGTGGTCTTTGTCTGTGTACGAGCCTTTATACGATGCCGATGTCAAGTAAAAAATTGACATTCTTTTCTTTAAGTTTGGATATCTTATGAATTAATAACGCTACCGAAAATTTAACGACGTTTGTGAAAAGTGTCTGTCAAGTTTCTGGAATAACGGCTTATTATTTTTGAAAAAAAAAACTTATTTTGATTTCGAACATTTGTTAAAAAAACCACTAAAATATAGCTCTTTTTTGCTCTTCTGGAAAAAATTACCTGCAGTTTTTCAAATACCATGACATAGATAAACCTTTAAAATGTAGTATTGTTTGGTCATCCATCCTTCTTTCATAAATATTGATATGTTTGATAAAAAGAAAAATTCAAGGAACACGTTTATTACTCTGAAACATTAATTAATGATTATCAATACAGGGAATATTTTTCGGCTGTTCCTTTTTCCATTTGTATCTAACTACGTGTTAAGTATAGAAAAAAACGAAACATTAAAGAAAATTCCAAACATTTTTTAACTCAATTTTGGTATTCTGGCCGGATCACAAGACGTGGAAGCTCGCCATCATGAAGATCGCCTCTTTGATCATCCTTCTCGCAATTGGTGGTGAGTACGCTCAATATCAAATCTCGTGAATTCCGGTTTAGAAATCTGTCGGCTAAACGTAGCTTTCGCGCAACGACAGGAGTCGGTAAAAGTGATACGTTGTTACTAAGGCATCGAAAAACCTTAAATAACTGATGGTCTCCTTCGACGAGTTACTTAAAAACGTAGAAGATTTCCATAATCTCACAATTTTTCAAAATCGGTTTTAACGTATGCGAATATATTTTCAATGAAAAATCGACGATCAGTTTCTGAAGAATCCATAGGAGTAGAGATCGATGCTTTCATTTTACCATAAAAACTTATCATCCTTGAGAAATCATGGCTTAAACAATTCGACAATCTCTATCTCGCAGAGACGAGCTAGTATAAAGATACAGCAATTTTTTGATGGTGTATCTAACGAATGGAAACCAATTCAAGCGATTGGGATTGTCGCAGGAAAAACTCGTGCTCGCGCGCGACGTGACGTCAGCGGCGCACCGATACCAATTGAGGAAGCACCGTATCTCGTATCGATACGAAGTGGCGGTACTCACGTATGCAACGGTGTATTGGCAAACATGTGGTCAATATTTACCGCTGGCGAGTGTCTACGATTCAACAACTTCACAATCAAAGGCGGCGTGGATAAAAATAATGTCAACGGAGTTCTGTACGAACATGGATTTCATGTAATAGATGATAATACGGGCTTAGCTATGATACGGGTAAGTTAAAATAAATATCTTAGTAATTATATAGTTCAGTGACTTTCCTGAAATATGGCGCTAAAATTTGCTTTGTGCCATTTTTAACTATAAAACAAGGTAAATAATAATCTTGTGCCGGGGTAACCCCATCGTTTGAAACATCGAATTGCGGTTTCAGTAAAAAATCAATTAAAAAAACTCTTAATTTGCTACGATACTTTAAGTGAAATTCCTAATAAGTTTTCGTGCCGTTGCTTCTACACTCAGCAAAAATTAACGGGAGGAAAACTGGGGGCACTTGGAAACTGGGGAGAGACAAAAGAATTTTGATGCTTGAAATCTCGAGTTTAGGAATCTGGTGGCCAAATGGTTGTCTTTTTCTTATTTTTTGTATTTATTTCTTCCTCACTGGTACGCGCTGTTAGCGCTTTCCCTGTCCCCTTCCTTCTCTCTTTCTATTAAAATATCTTCCATATTTCTTCCTTTTTCCGCCATCTTTCTTTCCCGTCCCTTCAAATCGTCTTTCTTGTCGAATACCCCACCAGAACCTAACCCCCATTGCGGCCACAGCCGACTTGCGCTACACTATCCCGCATTTGCCAAGGGTACGGGGAAACTGTGGAAAACCCGTAACGGTATAAACGCCCATGTATTCTTCTGATTCCTTGGTGTACAAACTTTTTGTTAAAGTACGTACACCAAGGACTCAGAAAAATCGACCTCCCACTCACCGGTCGACGCGCCAGCCAGAGCATGGCTAAGCGGTCACCGATCCAAGTATCAACCTCTTCCCATGTTGCTTAACTTCGGTGATCGTCCGAGCGGCACACCGACCACCCAGCCACCAGCATCGGTTTTGGTTGCCTAAATTAACACACTTAGATGTAACGTGTTACAAAGATTTCGAGAAAATGTCGAGTCAATTGGATGAGAATTTGTAATGCGACTTATTATACTAAGAAGATGCTTTATATTTTCACGCAACGTTGTAGCTGACACGCGACGTCACGTCCACCGCCAGAGAAGACATGATAAATTTTCCATATAGCGTACCATCTTATCACGAGAAAGCTCAATTTTACACATTTCGAAGTGACGGTGCTTCATCTGAGAAAACTCAACCCCAGCGATTTCCAGTCAAGATTGCACCTTACCAGCAATGCACATTGAATCCTTTGCTGCTGTGTGGTTCACGGATAAACAATGGTCGCCAAAACGTAAGTACTACCTACCACTTCTATCGATGACATATTTCGGTTGAAGAATATTGATAAGCTATTACGATTCGAGTGATTAAAGATTAAAGAATGATTAAAGTGATAAGTGGTTAAAGATTTCTACTGAAAAAAGATTAAAGAGAAATTAAGTTTGTAATGATAACCAGGCACATCTCATTTCAAAAACAGAGCTTCTTTGGTTTAACCGGATACTTTTTTAAAATATTCTAAATCACAGAAATCGCCAGTTGTGGTAATGACCTTTCAAATGGTGAATGTTCGATTTTCATTGCAGAGCGATATGGGCGGAGTACTCGCTCAAAATAATCGGATGATCGGATTAGCTGTGCCGGGACAAAGTTTCGACCAGAATTACGAGACTTACGTGGATATGTACAAATTTTTGGATTCCCTTCCAACTTCAGAAACCTTGCCCCGATGGGTTGGCGGCCATTAATATCAACGTATACTTTGTATCCTTCCATTTAATGGAGCGTAGCTGTTTTTCAAATCGCTGTTTTTCAAATTGATATCTCAGCAACCAATTGTCGCATAGAAAATTGAGGGTGGGTTTCAGAAACTTGAATAAATCCTCTATGAACCTAAAGCATTCATTTTCCGAAAAAACGATTTCTTTCATGATCCAAAAAAAAATTTTGTTCGGAATTATTTTTATATGATTTTTTTTCATTCATTTGAACATTTTTATCGAACAAATGTGAAAAAATGAAAAAAAAAATTTTTTCGTTTTGTTAAAGATTATTAGCATTAGAAAACAAAAAATGTTATCTTTTTATTTTTTTCAAAAGTTTGATTGAATGCATCAAAAAAACGGCTTGATGGATTTAGTTGAAACTTTCTGGGCTTTTTATGGGTATATTGCACTGTAGAATACACACTTCAAGTTAATGGAATCCTCAATAATTTCAATTTAGCCGGACATTTTCCAAAAAAACGTAAAACGATATTTTTTCCAGATTTTTCTAAACGATGTAGCGTATGAAAGACATTTTTTTTGGAAAATGAATGCTTTTGCTTTATAAAGGGTTTATTCAAGTTTCCGAAACACACCTTAGATTTTCTGTGCGACCATTGATTGCTAAGATATCAATGGTCAAAGGCAAAACGATTCTTTATCATTCAAAGTGTAATATCTCAGCGAAAAGTGGACGTATTGAGATGTACAAAAAAGGAAATTAAATCTGAAGAAACAAGGCATTCGTTCTTTCAGTGATTTATTCGAAAAAATGTTTTCCAAGTCCGTGCACCAAAAAGAAAAACCGATAAAATTTGAGAAATTTTTCTTTCACTGTATTCTTTAGGATTGAGCGATGCACGTAGTTTTGAAAATTTTTTCATTAAGAAATCTCGAAACTCGAGACTTCAAGCTTCAAATTGCTTTTTTGTTCAGTCAGATACGACCATTTTTTACAAAGATACAGCTACTTGAAAAACGGCTAAAATTTGGAATTTTTTTTTGATCCTATAATTTTTTCCGGTAGTGTAGTTAAATAATTGAGGTTTGTGCTTATAAAATTCCACGGTTCTGGATATAAAAATAAACAAATTATGGAAGAAATAGAAAACAGTATGTCATTTTGTATGTACTTTCCCTACATATAACGATAGCACCCCGAATTCGCAGGTTTGGAAATTCGCTGCATCAATGTAGGTCCCTGAAATTTGAAAAGTCACTTTATTTTTTTAACACACCTCGTATATCTTCAATATATTGTAACGCGGATGTATGAAGACTTCTCACACATATCAATCTTCATAGTGTCACTTTGGATTTGTTTGGATTGATGCTCACTTACGCATCTACTCTTTTTCACTTCCAGACTCGACGGCCCACCATTTCTTGCCCCCATTTATAGAGAGATAATCTCCATAAATTATAGAGACTATTATAGAGATGGAGAGATATAGAGATACAGAGATAAATTAAGAAATCTAAATTTTTAAACCCAAACAAACCGAAACATTTTTATCGCAACATTTGCAGTATCATCCTCTCCGCCTATGAAATATACGGAGACTGAAGCTCGATTTTTCATTGAAAATTTAACCGCCAATGAAAAAACTCATATTGATATTTTGTGGGGTTATGTCGATCTTTTAAATGTTCTTAATGTCCTCGCGTCACTGAGATGGTAACGACGAACAGCTTGGGTCAATTTTACGGTTTCGTGAGTGGTTAAAAAAGTCCCATGACAGATTGTCTTTCCATTTAGAGTGACTGCGTTCAGTGCATCCGCGCGTGGCGTCATGTAAGATGCGTTTCATACGTGAATGAAACAAGGCGAGGAATGAACTTTCTCGATCTCTTTTTTCTTCTGCAGGATATTTTTTGACACGGCACAAATTGACGAAAGCCGCAGTGCCACATGACACTGGATACCTATAGTAAAAGTTTGTCGACTCGAGTAGATTTAGCCGCGAGAGAGTAGACCTGGAAGAGAAACGAAAACAGAAGCGGAAGAGTAGAAGAAATAGAAAAAAAATAATGCCACTGTAACAGCCTTTGGGCGCCCTCTGTGAGAACATTTTTTCCTGTCCTGCTAAAAATAACGTGTACGTCGTATCGCAGGACGAACCGGAGAGTACTCGTTGAGAATAACGAGAAACCGCGAAATAAGTGCGAATGGAATTAATAAACTGTACCTGGAAACCAGGCGAAAATACTTCGTGCCCGATCACACGTCGGATGAAAATAACGAAATATCCTGCGGTTATGACCGATCTGCATTTTTGTAGAACATTTCCGGTTTTTTCGTTTATTTATTTATTTATTTTTTTTTTTTTACGACTTTTTGTTTCGTCCCACAATCGCTCTCGCGAAAAAGGCAACTTTCGGTGTGCACGGGATCGTTCGGTCAAACTTGAAAAATTGAGCGAACTGGGCACGATGAAGTACCGAATTGTTATAAAATCCGATTGCGCGGGGTTGGAGCACCAAAATTCGCAAGGACTGAGTCAAAGCAGCGTTCGAGAGAGAGAGAAAGGGAGAGAGAAAATAAAAGAGAGATGGAGAGACAAAGAGAGAGAGCGTGAGAGAGAGGGAGAGTGTGCGAGACACGCTCGCACGATATATACCGTCGTTATCATTTTTGAAAGCATTGAACGAGCTCGACAATCGGAAAATTCGTACGACGGCAAAATTACCCCACACTCAACCGCGTAAAAATATACACCTGGGCGCTCCGTTTTAATACGACTAGTCAGATTTTGGTTGCATGAGTATCTTTTTTATTGTGCGATCATTGTGGATCCTTCGTAAAAAAAAAACTTTCACGCCTGTTCTCATTGAGTAAGCTTTCGAAACGATCAAACGATTTCCGGCAGTTTATATATTGAAATTCGTCTGAAGATCTAATTTTTAATTAGATTAATGTAATTGTAATTAGCAAATGAATCCATGAATTAAGATTGCTTTATACCTCATTGATAACATTGATTAATAAGCAAATCATTTAGTTAAGATTCATGTGTACCTCATTAATAAAATTAGTCAATCGAGTAATTAATGAATTAATTAGTTAATATTCGTGTAAAATTAACTCATCCAAAAACCTTGCTTCCTACAATAGTTTTTTAATGTTGATTGCGATCATGAATATTCATTTATGCATTCATCGTATCATTTGCATTAATTATAAGTAACGTTTATATTGCTACGTAGATTCATTTACAACAATGATTGTATCAAGTCGAATTATTATTTCCAGCATTTATCGTAATCCGCACGTGTAGCAGTTATAATATTATTGTAAATGAATCTTTATCTCAGAGTTGTCCTTTCCATCAGAAAATAGTAGAGCATGAGTGTCGCGAAATATTAAAAACAAAAGAAATAGAAATCAAAAAGTACTTCCAAAGGCACATACCACGAGCTCTCCGTTTTGGCATTCCAATTTATTTATTTCCATTCGTTTTTATCCAAACCGTCGGTGAAAACGTTAAAACGAACAAAGAGAGCGAGATACCGATTGAATTGAGAAAGGGAATTGTGCGTAACATCCACAAAATTATTGACTCCAGCGTACATCATTTTTTCTTCTCAGTCCAGTTCGCGGCGAGTCCATCCGATCAGTGAGTATGGAAATGATAAAAGCACGCGACAAATTTTGTATGTACACGGAGCCTGCTCTGGCCGCAATATAAATGGGAAATTTTGGCCAGGTGTCAGTGCCTGGTCACTTGACTATCCAGGCGTGAATTATTTGACGATATAGAAAGAGAGGGAGAGAGAGAGAGAAACAGAAGTAGGGATGAAAACGTTGCGTATATACAGGTCGGAAAGGGTGAAAAGTGGTACGAAAAGGAGAGCGTTGCACCGTGTGATTGCGATAATGTTGGATATATTAATGGCGGAAAATGCATAAAGCCGAATAATGACAAGGATGGCCGGGGGAGGCGGGGGGAGGGGAGAAGGTCGCGATCGAATCACAGCCCGTTTATATGGTTGAATATAAACGATTTTCGGCCTCGATGTGCTATTTCATCGGGAAGGGAGGATCAAATTTGATTCACAGAGAGAGGGAGAGAGAGAGAGTGAGTGATAGTGAGAGAAGGTTGCGAGCGGATCCAGTGAGAGGGGCAGGGAGGACGGAAAAGGACAAAAAAAGAGAAAGAGAGATAGAGGGGGTATAAAAGGGAGGGGAGAGAGTGAGAGACAACAGTCAACCGGAAGAGCGCGAACAGTTGACAAATCGACGAGAGGGGAAGAACCACTCGATTTGCGGATATATATGCGAATATATATATATTGAGGGAGAAAAATATCTCGCTTTTCGCCCTCTCGAGTTTTCCTCGCGATCTCATCCCTCTGTGAAGGGGTGGGAGGGCCCGCTTGCGCACATGAGCAATATTTAGTTTCACGAGAAGGATTAAAAGCCCCTGATCACTCGCTTTCAGAGTGACTTCCTCGCGACAATTCGACACGTGGGGAACGTTTTTGCTGTTTTATTAGTTTATTTATTTTTCTCACGTCGATCGATAATATCGATGGAATGATTGGCGGGGGTGGGGGAGGGTGTATCATACTATTGGTGTGTATTATGTGCGCTGATAGCGACTCGGTAGCGAAGATGAATGTAAATGCAAATTTCGAGAAAGCGAAATATTACGAATGAATTCGGTTCCATGGTGCCCCACAGCGCGCAAAAGTTTTTGGAAATTGTAAAATGGAAGAGGGGTTTTCTGATATTAGCATGGCATCTATTGGATTGCATAATATTTTGGGAAAGATAAGAAACAAATTTGTTTAATTATTAAATTTGTTTGACTATCGTAATTATTGTATTCATGGGGGTATTTGAATTATCCAATTCATTGCATCGTTTTTTAAATTATCATCATTGACATTAGAAGAATTAAAAACATTTGTCTTATTTTCTCGTTATTATCAAATTTTTAACACATGTAAAGTTTATACTATGTTCTTCTCTTATATCGAATTGATCAGATTCGTTGATTATTGAATTTATCACATTAATTTAATTTGTTTATTATTTACTTTAATTACATTTATTGTATCACATTTAATCAATCGATTTAATAAATTTGATTACTCACTGTTACAAAATTTATTTGACTGCTCAATAGATCACATTAAATTCGTTATGTTAATTAATGAATTCATTGCCTTATTTCTAAATCCTTTTTCGAGCAAAAATTTACGAGAATTGATTGATTTAAACTGGGCCATAAGATTTTGTGTTCGATTCGAAACGAATCGTACCAAATTTTATTGGTCGGTCCGTCCCTAAATAAACATTTCTCGCCTATCCAACGAAAGACGTATACGCAGCACGTGGTTAGGGAAGCTAGGATTACGGAGAGAAGAAACTCGTTTGCAGAGGATGAGGGACAATAGAGTGGGCGTTATTCCGAGTGTATCGCTCGAACCCTTGTTAACGACCTCATTAACCCCTCGGGAAAGCGGAACGCGAGGATCCAATCCAGCTTCTCGATTATAGGATATGTGTATGGGACTGGTAAGAGAACGCAATATATACAGAAAACAAGTCTTCACAATAGGATGTCTCAAAAATCACTTTTCCCATGGAAATTTATATCTCAAAATTCTATGCAACTTTCTGTATCAATACAATATCGATTACCGGCACGTCCGTGTTTCGAAATCGAGCGTCAACATTTTTTTTACGTTATTTTCTATGTCAATTAATAATTTCGTAATTTTCTTGCCGATCTATTGAACAGAACGTTCAAAATCAACGATGTGTTATCACCAAATTGAAGAGCCGTCCTCAAAGTATCCAGATGTCCCGATATACGGCATTACGTAGAAGCTTCCAAAATAGACTTGCCCCTTAATGGATGCAAGAGAAAGCATTTGGCTATGCAGAGGTTGTAAGCGCCGTGGGCCTTTCTTCCCCCCGACCACCTTTTCCACTCTCCAGTTTAACCCCCTAAAGTAAAACAAACAAATCCGACGTGGCGCCAACGCAGATGCGTCTCGTCATCCCGGGGCTGATCTCTGAGTCAGTCGTTTTCCACCACAGAACCGATCGTACACACATACATATGCAATTCATTCTCGAAGAAGTTGGGAGGATGGAAGCCTCGAATTTCTTTCCTTTCGCATCCCCTTATGGACCAAGTACATATATATATATACGTAAATTGGACCGCAGACTTACACCACGCGGATGCTGGAACTTTATATATATATATATATATATATACAGGGTTTCCCAAAGTTCAACGACAATATTGCATCTTCTGACAAGGCACTCCATGGTGATCCAGATCAACCAAATTTCACCTCAGAAAAAATGACGGAGTTTTCGAAATATTCGCACTTTTTGAAAATCGAGAAAATCTGTAACTTAAAATGATATTTCCCAGCTCGAAATATAGATATTTTTTATCTGAATATTACTGAGAGATCATGAAACCAATAACAACCGACTGAGAAGTGATAAACTTAGCAATGTTGCTAAGCGACAGAACGAGAAATGTTTTTAGCTCAAATCGATGTCGCTCAGTTCTCAGTTGGCTAGTTGGTTGATATCGATAGTGCGATCTGTCAGTAATATTCAGATAGAATATATGTATATTCGCAGCTGTGCGATACGAATTATTGACTCGAGTCGGAGATTTTTGGGTATTTCAAAAAGGTTCGAATATCTCGAGAACTATGAAGTCATACTTGGTCACTGAGGTCACTTTCATCGGGCTAATATTCGATGTAATAAAGAGAAATCCATTATTTTTCCAGTAGATAACTTTAGTTTAGATGGCGTTGGAAAGATGAGATTTCGTACGAAAAAAACATTTTCGACAACTTTATGATTTATTGACTCGTTTTGTGATTGGTTAACTCCAGAAAATAATGGATTTCTTTTTTCTACATCTAATATTTGGTTATCAATTTTGGAACACCCAGTATATATAGATATATATAAATTTCCAGCATCCGTGTGGTGTAAGTCCGCGGTCCTTTCCGAGGCTTCGCACGCGAAGGAAGCCTCCGGAGAGTGACGGAATGTTCACTCCGCGTCTCCTTATGCTCCTGAGCAAACAAGTAATAGAACTGAAAAGAAAAACTTCGTCGAAGGCGCCAGTGCACTTGCACCTTTCAAGACGACGACGACGACGACGAAGACAACGATCAAGAGGGAGGACTTTATTTTTCTATCTTCTCGTCTTCCCTATGGCGCCTACTGGAGGATACATCCCTCCGTGCGCTTCCCTAAATTGACTTCCCAGAGTCTCGTAATTTTCCGCCCTAGGCATAACCTTCTTAACGATATACGTCCGCATGCACGAAAACCGATGTTCGACTTACGTATTTTCGTGACGAGTCTTCGGTTACCGAGCACTTTGGGGATTTTGAAGTTGCGATTGAAACGAGGGATACAAGGGACGCTTGGATTTTTTTAAAAGGATTTATCGTAATAAGAAATGGACATTTTATTCAAATAAATAGAATCTAACAAACCAATATTTTGTTCGATAAAATAGTTAAAAAAATCTATTATTTGAAAATAGTATTTAACAAATACAGATATTGCTTATCTGAATATTACTAAGAGATCATGTTTTACATGTTGTATTAAACAAATCTATAATTTACAAAAATATTTACAAAATGTATAATTTAAAAATATCAAATTTATAATTAAAAAATATCAAAAATCGTATTTTCTACGATAAAATAGCAATGGATAGATAGATTACACGTTATTACATAAAGGTATGTTTCATTGGAGTTTATAGCGATGAATATTGTTTTATCGCACGTGTACCTAATGGTAAGGAAAAAATTGTACGGCAACTCCTGACACACTTTCATACTGCGGGTTGCTTTTACACATTTTAGGGCTTTAGAAGATCGCCGGCGCTACTTGGTCACCGAGAATTCACGGGAAAACTTTCGGCACGAAAGACGTAAAAATGAAAGCATTGGTACAGCATTGTTCGATTACTATTTGTATCGCCGGAAAAAAAATGAAGCGTCCTTCGTTGTTTGATCTGGAGACTGTATCTGCTGCGTCAACTGCACTCAATGGGGATGTTGAATATGTTGAATGAGGGATCCTACGACCCTACGTATGAGGATAAGCGTTGGGAGGATATTTCAGAAATAAAAACTTTTTTTTAAATCTCAAATTATATTAAGAGTCCCCATAATTAAATTAATTGAATTTAAATTGCTCATAATTAAACTAAACCACTGACAAATGCCAATAAATAAATAAAACTACAAAAACTGTTATTAATTGATAAGCTGATAAATTAAAAAACCGGAATGACGATATTCCAAGTATAGTTCTCATGATATCCTCCATCTTTGTTCGAGTTGTCCGGATCTTTTCGGATTTCTTATCAGCTTCGATTCTTTTCAAGTATTGAATAGTTTTTTTTCAATATGGCCAGGCATATAGCCATCGTCTTATGGTTCTTTGGGTAGATGTTCTAATTCGTCCTCTAAAGAGTCCGATTCATAAATCGCTAGTACTCTGTAGTCCACAGGGCTTAGGGCTGTATGTTTTTGGGAACCGCGATGGTGAGAGGTAGCGTGAGGCCATCTATCCGTGTGGGTTTATGATAACCTTTATATCTCAAAACACTATCGGTTTTTTCGTTTAATCAACATTGATTTCTTGATTATGTTCAGGGTTTCGTTGGTCGAAACTTTTTTGAACAGACAACATGCTGATATCAATCGTCTGTAGCACCGAAAACTCGGAAAAATTTCCGACGGCGGGAACGTTATCATTTCGCTGGCCGGTAATCAAGCCAAGAACTTAAAACCAGTCTCGTTCCATAGAAATCCGCAAAATCGCAATCTACCACCTCGCCCCGTATCCAACCCGAACAAACCGAACCGACAATCCGTATCCTAAAAACGATCGCTATTATCACCAAGCCACTCCTATCGCTATCATAAGCGAAAAATCGCGTTAATATGAGCGTTGCCCGAAACGTAACCAAGCTGCGCTAGTTGTCGCTCCCGCATTCTCAAATGCTCGTAATCTTTTTAGATCATTGACGAAAAGCTTTTTTTTTTTTGGCGATAATACCGAAACCCCAATACGAGGGTTTGTCGTTGTTGAGTTCAACGAGGATTAGTCTTATATACTTGCTGAATATATTATGTCGTGTACAGTTTGTATGGGCAAGGGAGCTCCACGCAATAATCGGGTAGCTAAAAGCAGTTTACGTGTAAATACCGGAGTGAAACCATCCCGGCGAGCAAATCGGGGTGGCTGCCGGATGCCCGAGGAAGGTTGGGGGACGCCCCATTAGGAAGCCGTTAAATGATAAAGCCGCCATATTAGGCATACGAGAGAACACCCCATAGGTCCTGATGGAAAATCCCTACATATATACCGATATATATAATATATATTTGTTGGGTATATGTATGTATGTATGTCTGTCTGCATATGTATGGAACGAACGACACCAGGAACCAGAGGATTATCCCACAACGATATGTCTGCCCATTATATAGAGTTGCACTCTCTCTCTCCCTCTCTAACTTGCGATCTCGTACCATTCTTTGTCAACATCCATCTCCCACTCCACTTTTTCGGTACGAGCACAGGACCGATCGGATTTTGCCATTGGTCGTAAAAAAAGAAAAATCCCAAGTTCACGTGTCACCGTTGCAGATACAGGGCAACGAGTATCCAAATTGTCACATGAGAATGTTGGCTGTTGTAGTTAAGAGTTCGCGTCAATATAATCAAAGTACTTTTTTTTACGATGCCAACCTTGTCAATCATCGTATGGAATTGTTTTAATTTTTTTTCGGAATGTTTAATTTCGAATTTTTTACAGGAGGCATTTTTACTTTATGTTTTTGAGTTTAAGTAATTAGGCTTGATTAACTTTATTAGTTCAATAGATGTTTGCCAATGGATTAGTAGGGAGTTGATTGAATTAGTTAGTAGCGGATGTAAGGAAATATAATGAAACTGAATTAATAGGATTGGACATTAAAATCCGATATACATAATATTAAGCTAGTTATTATGTTAGGTATGCCAGTTGTGACTGTGAAATTGGTAAAACAATTTCTGTAATTACAGACTTTAACAATGTAAAAAAATAATAATAAAATTGTCAAAGATTGCACATATAATATTTTTGCTTTCATTAAATGAATGGAGCGAAAAGAAACAGACAATCAGTTGAACTTACATGACACTTTACGACGCTTTCTACGTAACAAAATTTACTTCAATTTTTTTTCGTTATCAAAAAAAGACATTGTTCCTAAATAATAGAATAATTAAGCAAATCTAAATAAATATAATACATTGTTTTTAATTTATAACATATTTAAAAATATTTAAAGAATATAGAATTTTCCTTGATTAGAAATAATTAAAAAATCCCCACATTGATAATAGCCCCGAATGATTTTTCATTCAAACATAATGATACTAACAAAAATAAAAATACAAAAATATAATTATTTTATGTAAACAAAAGGCTGCAAAATAACAAGAGTACCTAATTACAGATCATCACTTCAAAAATAGTCGTAAATCGTTTTCTTCTAACCGTTCAAGAAACCATTTTTTGCCTTCTGCCCATCGGAACGACTTCAACATTGGACTTCAATTTTCCATCATCAAAATTACATAATCCATCTATGACTGCGATTTTCAAGGTGAATGGAGAAACATTCTCAAACTCAAAAGTTCTTTGGGGTCGAGCTTCGGGGGATGAAGAAAAATGCCTGCTGCACTCGTGCGTTCTCCACGGGCTTTTTCCGGCATCGCACGCGATAAATCGATCTCATTATTTCGAGTTTCCTATACACCTACCACAATAACAATAACAATAACCATAATAATGATCGGAGGTGACTATGATGGAACGGTATAATAAGCAACGTGGCTGTATGAATATTCCTACATGTGTTCATATACCGACCTACACACACTTGTTCTATCGCAACTTGTATTACGTAATAGACTATACGGTACGTATGTACCGAGGTAATGTGTACCTTAACTGGTATTACATGCACACCTTAATAACGCATGCTTTATTGAACAATTTATCAGGCGAATAACCACACGTATATTTCAGTACTCCCCGCTACTTCTCTTCCCACTTTTCTAGTTTCTTTACCCCCCCCCCTCCCCACACATTATCATGAACACCAGAATAATTTACAATCGACCGCTGTTTTTTTCTAATTTTAGTTAGACACGCAAAAGTAAAAAAAAATTCAATTGCAGGACAATTTTCAGTATCAAAAACCTTTTTTTAGCTGATTTTCCAATTTGCTGTTGAGCTCCTAAAAGGAGATAAAGGATTAAAGGGATGAGAAGTAATTACTTTTTTAACCTGATCCCCCGGGGAGAAATGTTGATCGGTCGAATTTACTATTTCCTAGTTTGACTATCGGGCAAATTCAGGAACAATGAAAATTTATATGCGATGAATAAGAATGAATGTTGAATAATAATTGAATATATAAGTAATAATAAAAATACAATACAATGAGTATCAAAGACAATCAAAAGAATAATAATTAAATCAATGGTAAAAATAGTGGATAATATCAATGTAATGACAAATAAAATTAATAATAAAAGTGAAAGACAGACAGATGTCTCTTTTTTAAACGCGAGTTTTTTCATAGCGGCCCGGGGAAAAATATAATAGTAGTTCGAAAATAATGAAAGTGCGAATTACTTGGACGAAAAGTTCATTTTTATTTTACAGAAAAATGTATCCGACGTATGACAGCTCATTTATGAAAATCCTCGCATCTCAATAAACATCAAACATTTTTATTGAAACAAACCGATATGAAATAACGCTAGTTTTGTATTTAATCGTTACCTGAAATATATATACACATAAATAAAGTAATAAATTTCTCATAATATCTATCCTTGTTGCATTTTTTTACCGAAAAATATTGATTTTTGCGTATGTCTCAAATGAGCACAATGATTGCGAATATTTGTCTTTGAAGTCAACTTAGTTTTTTTTAATGTTTGTAACTATATTATTAATACCAAGCTTTATTATAAAATGTATTCAAAGCCAAATGTGCTACTCTGTACGGATTAAAACAGTGAATAAAAAAAAGTAATGACAAAAAAATTCAAATCCTAGTATCATCTCATCATACCTATTACATATATCTTTGTATAAACAATCAACCTCGCGATTTCTGTTTATATCGATAAAAAAAACGGTTTACACAGAAAGAAAACATTTTTAAGCAGTAACGTACTAAAAGACCCAAATATTTGTTATTCGCCTTACACATATAACAAACGCAACGAGAGAAAGCGCGAGAATGCACCACCAGTCGGTGGCTAATTGGGCCCAATAAGTATTCACCACCTCCCGTTTCACGAAGGCTCGACGGTCACTCTTGACCACGGGGGGTCTGCTGGTATCCCATTGTCTAGAAGAATCCCTCTCCTTCTATCAATCCTCTCCTCTACATAATGGTAGCCATCCCAAGCTTCAGGTAGTACATAAGCCTATGAGCTGAGTCGAGGTATATGTATGATACATAGAATACCAAGTTGGTGTTGCAGTGCCCGAAGGATGCCTAGTACTTTGCCGATACCTAGCATACGTAGTAGGTATCGCTACATAGGTATATTACCCAGGGGGAAATACCCACTGGGGAATCCCCGGGTTTTTACGTTGTTCGAACGAATAGCAAGACGAGCGGCCATATCTCGGAGGGTAAACCGTGGGGCCTAACTCGCTGAAACATGTGTTTCGGATTTTCTTCCGAGCTCATTCTTTCTCTCTTTCTGGCCTCTAATATACCCGTCACTGCGGAAGACGGATAGATTGGACACCTGATTTTACACGTTCTCGTATTTCTTCTGAACCCCCCACCCCTCTCTCCTTCGTCATCAATTTTTTTCTCTTGTGGAAAGACAGAGCTCATTTTTCTCTAGCGGGCCCTTTGGGGACATCGAAGAATTTTGATTTTGCGCCAATTTCTCTTTCTTTATCGGCGCGATGGGCTGTTACTTTTGGCTGTAAAACAAGGAGAAAGATTGGAGAGTATACCTGCTAGGGGCTTCTTCCTCGGGAATACTTGAAGAGATTCTTGATTACTTACAGATGTTTTTTTTATTGCCAGCTCTTGAAAGCGAATTGAAAAACGATTTTCGTTGTACTTTTGGATATTGCTGAAAAGCAGAAGAACATGGAAACGCCACCAGTGAAAGCGCTTTTGAAACACCTGATTTTCGAAATTCGGAGCGAAAGTTACTCATCTTCGTGGAAGATTATGCAGTAGTACTGGAAGTCTCTTGGAGGATTTAAGATGTGGGGGAAAAGAAAATCCTGGATGAAGGCTTCATTCAGGATTGTCTTTCACTCCAGATTTTAAATCCGATTTTTACGAGCAGCGGAACCCATTGGAGGTGGCGAAAATTGCAGGCTTAGAACGTAGACTGTAGACCTTTTGCGAAAACTTGATTGGTTAGAGAAGAAGTTAATTCAAGATTTTGTTACTGAGGAGCACATCCCTGATCTTAATCGGGATGTGCTCTTCGTGCATACTGCTCGTTCGTCAGCGCCACATTTCTCGCAGTCTATTTCTGTTTTTAAGCGCTTAAGAGAGTCATGAGCTAAACTCTGAAAAAGACTGGATTCCGAAAATTATTTGTCAATATTCAATTGAAATAGTGGAATATTCGTTAAACGACTTTCCGTCGTCCTTCCACGACTATCTTCGTGTAGCTTAACAATATTTTTTCCGCCATTTTGAAACGAAATGGCCTCTCTGAAGGTGATTGAAGGACTCTACATTTATCATGTGCCCAACAAAAGATCTCTCCCGTTTTTCTACGTTGAACGAAAACCGAAATCAATTAGAGTTCCAGACAAGATTTCCGGCTGATCAACTCCAGCATTGATCTTTTTTCCAGCTCAAATCTTGAAAACGCCCCAAAAACCCCGAATCACAAATAACCTACGGGTCTCTATTGCGTCATTGTAATTTCTGCAAGCATCGTTATCACTTCAGCAACTTCCATCAACATCCAAAAATCATCAAAAGTATTCTCGATCAGCAATAAATCAGGTCTGTCGATTTGACGTGCATATCCATCTCCCAAATGGACACGAGATCCATACTCCATTACTCAATTATACGAAAAAGAACCCCCGAAGATTCCTCAAAGTGTCTGAACCCCAGTGAATCCAGGATACTCCTGATGACATCGCTATTCCCACTTTATTACCAACAATCAGGTCTGAGGCTAAGACTGTACGAGGCAACTAAGCGAATCGCCCGATAATCGCCGGGCTCGGGAAAAACCCGCGAGGAAAAATCAGTATAGAGGAAAAATGAGCAGGTATATGCCGCGAGGAAGACAAGGGTAAAGGCACGCGTATTAAAGTGGGAATGAAGAGCATGGGATGGGTAGGTATAGGAACGCGTTTGGAAAAACCCAACGGAAATATAGCCGAATACTATATTGCCCAGAGGGATCATGCGCCATCCCATACTGCGTTACCGGTCCACTAGGTACCGACTTTTTGTACGAGGATTTTCACAGGATTCAAAAGGGGTGGCGATCAGGGGGGGGGGGGCGGGGGTGGAGAACACATACGTATAGGTACATGGCTTGATACGTACAGGCATATGCGAATGGCTCTTCCAGCGGGCTCCGCTTCAATACACGTCAACTCTGAAAAACCGGTAATCCGGCCTCCCCCGTAATCTGGTTTCCACAGGATCTCGTGCCAGGCACGGGCAATTGTATATACGTTATATCGACTCATTCGGTCTCACGCGCTCGTTACGGAACTGTATCATCGATCGGCTAAGACCGGAGGGCAAGCGAGCCCTCTTTCTGTACAGTAATGTACAGATGCCTGCATTGTATATGCGTACACATTAGTTACGTGGGTGTAGACCTCTATGCGTGATAATTTCATTTTAAAGGCTGGCTACGTTGAGGACTTTGATAGGATTGTGAATTCAAGGCTAAATTGATATTGAAGCTGTGTTTGACAAAATTCCAATATTAGTCTTTGAACCAGTCGGAATGGGGAGTCATAATACGGAACATCATACATGGTGGGTTTAGTTCGGATACTTCGAGGACTCTGATCGGATTGTGTTTTCAAGGCGAAATGTGTTTCTGAAGAGCAAGTCATGTTTGTCAAAATTGCAATGTGCGTTTTTGAATCAGTCAGATTTCGGGACTGCATGACTAGCTCGCGAGTGAGTCGATTTTCGAAAATAATTTTGAAATTTCGAAAATCAGCATTGAAGACACGATGAATGTGTAGGATCGGTAACGTAGGTCTAAAGAGTGTTAGACAATTTAAAAAAATTTGGCCAGATGTCCAATACGTTGGATACGCTGGATGCAGCGAACATGGTCGGTGGGGGAGAAGGCGAAAGCGAAGAGATAGAGAGAGAATGAAATGTGGCTAGAAAGAGAGAGAGCGAGAGAGAGAGACAGGGATGCTATGGAGCATGATAAAGAGGACACTCCGACCAGGAACGTCGTCGCACGCGCAACGCTCGATAAACCAGCGATGAGATTCGCTTTGCGTTCCTCGGCGCCGGCGTCGCGACACCCCGCTATTTCAAATATATCGCTATATATCTATACGTCCATCTTCACCGACGGGTACATACAATGGGAACGATGATTTCCTTTTTTACGTAGGTACCTGCGGAGGGGAGAGACAAAGTGGGTAGTTTGTGAGAGTGTGGCGTTCTTCGGTGTTACTTTCGATACGTCATCGCCGACGCGCTAACAAGGATCGGCGCGCTAGCGTTTTCAATCATATTAGCGCTAACACGCGATGACGACAGGCCTATTATTATAGACCAGGCTCCGTTGAGTTACACGGCATAGGATTCGATCTTTCGCTCGCGTACATGGTCGAACTCGCCGATTGGTCTCCAGCGGATAACATCGACCCGGAAATACCGATATCGATCGCTGACTGTCAAAATGGCGTAGCCCGAGTCGCAGTCTCGACCCCAGTTGGCCTTTCACGTTTTCGCGACCTTTTTCAGGATAGGCGGTACGATGTACGGGCTATTTCGTGATAAAAACTCCTGAAGCTTTTTGGGACCGTTTTTCGTCAGTGAGCTAGAAAAAGGGATCAATTATAGAACTGCATGGCATTACATCAGCTACGGAGATCATTCATCTTCAAATATAAAATGAATCAGGGGTCCAAATTATAGAAAGGTTTAAGGTAAACTTGAAAGTTGAGTGAGATTATGATGAAACCTAATTCAACTAATGAAGACCTTCCGGCAACGGCCAAAGCGTATAAAGCATTCCTTCAAAAGCATCTCCTCTCTCCACTTGAGCTATCCCAATTACGCTTAAACAAGTCCGAATGAATCGCGAACCAATCGCTACATCGTTAGTTCGAACCGACCAGAGCTCAGACCCAGATTGTCCAAAAACGCCAGACATCATATCAATCTAGACCTACATGCTCGATGACTAAAAATGGGCAACCAAACTCTGGAGACCCAACCAAACCGAGAATCTAATCAAAAGAAAACAAAGTCTCCACTAATTTTCCGAACAATTGGAAATCGCGAATCCAGAGGCATCCATGGAAGTCTGTTATCAACCCGAAGCAGACGTCGCGGAAAAGGAACGCTACGAAAGTGTTCGAATCCTCGTGAAAGATTCCGCGATATGCGAACAGCTCTGCACATCAGTACCGTTCACATCTTATATCCCCAAGATCTTTTGGCAAGCAGCTCCATCTGATTGAAAGCCGACCACGGGGTTTTCCGCCCACACGCAGACACAGATCACCGAGAGTCGCGCATGAATAGGTACGTACATGGTGGATCTCGCAGAAAGTAGGAATAGCAGCATCGCGAGTTAAGTATACGAGCCGCGAGTAAACGTGGAGAGTGGATCACAGAAGCCGAGAATACGCTGTGATAGGTGTGTATAAGCTGGCCGAGGATCACGACAGCATTGAGAGCGAAGGAGGAGGAGGGGCTACCCGAGAATCGAGAGGGATTCGACGCGCTATCCCACTCCCTTATCTGTTATCCGAGGGACGAAGAGGGGATCACAGTGTCATCTGAAGACGCGGAGGGGTGATCGTTAGGAGGGGGATGATCGTTGATCCTGTGGAGCGCAGTGGGGGAATGGCGCGAACGCAGCGTGTGATCAGTAAAGGCAAGGAATGGAAAGAAGGGAGGGGGTGGGGAAACCCCAATCCCTACCCAAGCTGTTGATCAACGGCCGTCGGAGCGAGAGAGATGAATATCCCTGGCAGCGGGGATAATAACAGCCAGGCGAACACGTCGACAGCCACATACGTGTATGTACACGAGAAGGTTCCCCAGCGTATGGCTGGGAAGGTAGAAGGTAAAGAGGTCGAAGAAAGGTTGTCATGGCAACCTATTGGGGATCCGGCCAATCGGCGTATCCTGGGTAGGCGTGGCTTGTCATTGGCTACGACGTTGGCAACACCGATCACTCGACTCGCTGGGTCACGGATCCTCGCTGGGTTGGTTGCCTCTCTTCTCGTACACTGCTCGAGGACCTTACCACTGCCCAAGCAAGACTCTGTTTCACTCGCTCTCACCCCGCCAATCTCGGTCTATCCCTCCTTCTATATATTCCTCTTGGGGCTCAACCCTAACCATACTCCCCTCCTTCGTTTCACTTACCCTCTCTCTCACTCCCTTTCTCTTTCTCTCTGTCTAGATCATTCCTACCCCTCTTTCTCTTCAGAGCGATATGCCGTCCCACTCTCTCTAATGGCAATGCCCGTAGGCATGTCCACGGTATAGGCAAGGCTGCAACAACGGTGGCCCACGCTGGGGCTGTGTGTCTGACAAACGTATCATGGAGGGTAGGGCCGGTGCCGAGATGCCGGCTTGTAAGCGAAACCAGTTTGCTATCCGATACGATCGAGGCAACAGCAGCGGCCACCGCGCTTAGCCGAACGCTGCTGAGCAAAAGGACCAAAGAGGGAAAAAAAACAACATCGAAACATCCTACGTTGGTTGCAGTGGACTTGGCGAATTCTTGGCACGTTGCAGCCTAGGAAGAGAATCTTCTACATTTTGGAATTGCTCGGGACTTCAAGTGCGACCGCAGCCTGAGGGTGACTGTTGTGTCGGTGGTTATTTTTTTTTTTTTTGGTTTCTTCTTCTTTTCGTTTTCTGGAACTCCTATCCAGGTTATTGTGAACCTGGTGCAGGCCATTTGCGACGTATCAGGAGTGAAACAGGCCTGAGTGAAACGACCACGTTGGATCGTGTTGACAGTGACAACAACGTGCATCGAGGGGATCTCGTTCAGCACTGCGTTCTGTCAAAAGTTTCATCGTCGATCCTGCTGTCAGTGTTGGATTTTTGGATTCGCCGTGTTGTGAGGTTATCGCGAGGTTTTTCCACAATGAGAACATTCGATCGACGGCAATGAGATGAGAAACTCGAGGAGCAGATACAAAGTGAAGTTTCCTCGCCACGGTTCTTCAACGATTCCGAAGTTCTCTAGTCGTCGGAAGATCGCCAGGAACGCCCACTGACCGATTGCCAGCTAACCGGATCATCCGTTATTTCGGTTTTCCTCATTTCGCGAGCTGGAGGGTCATAAAAGCTCATCCTGATCACACATCAGAGATAGCGGACGAGGCTCGTAGTACGTAAAGAATGTCAGCGGTAGCTCCAGCTGGTACCGCATCAGCGGTCCCAAGTGCGAACGGTCCGATCGTACCGGCGCCCATATTCGCCCTCCCAACACTCTCATTCACGGTAGGCCAAGTCGCCACGGTTTGCGAGACCCTAGAAGAAAGCGGTGACATCGAGAGGCTCGCCAGGTTCCTCTGGAGCCTCCCGGTCGCTCATCCCAACATCCAAGAGCTCAACCAGAGCGAGGCCGTACTCAGGGCACGCGCCATAGTCGCCTTCCACTCCGGACACTATCGGGAACTCTACGCGATCCTCGAGAGACACAAATTCACCAAGGACTCCCACGGCAAACTCCAAGCTATGTGGCTCGAAGCACACTACTCGGAAGCCGAAAAACTTCGGGGACGAGCACTCGGCCCGGTCGACAAATATCGTGTCCGCAAGAAATTTCCATTGCCTCGAACCATCTGGGATGGCGAACAGAAGACTCATTGCTTCAAGGAACGGACGCGCAGCCTTCTCCGGGAATGGTACCTTCAGGATCCGTATCCAAATCCTGGAAAGAAAAAGGAACTCGCTCACGCGACCGGACTCACGCCGACCCAAGTTGGCAATTGGTTCAAAAATCGTAGGCAGAGAGATCGTGCTGCTGCAGCTAAGAACAGGTACGTCGACGACGATGATTTTCAATGCGATTACGATGACGAGGACCGCGATATCACCAATGATTCGGGGGGTTTCTTTCATCCCTGGGTCTGACGGGATCGATTCTGCGTGCGATTCTTGGCGAATACGTTTTCTTTGGCCACGTATGCGTGGAAACACTGTATATTTTATGCTGTGCGACGGATTGCGGAGCGACGTTGATTGCGGAAACGTCCCTGTTGTATTGTACATTGTTTTTTTTTGTGTTTTTTTTGCTCGACGTCGAACCGTCGTTTGTATTATGGTGGATTTCACCATCGAAAATTCATACCTGCCGACGGGCAATTTCTCTTGTGGTTCTCCACACATACACACACACACACACGCACACACAGTACCTTGTATAGGATCTCGATTAGAATTAGGCGATATTATATTTAATATTCTGGCTCCAAAATTCGATCTCCCCTTAGCACGCTAAGTTTTACAAACTCTTATACGCGCTTAATCACGTATTCGTATGTTTTTGTGATATTAATGTAGTAACCTCGTGCGATCGAGCGTTCATGTATTTCTTCTGTTCTCCTTTGTTCTTTTTTTGTTTTTTGTGTCGTTCTGTGGATCCTTGATGGATGTTCAGATCCGCGGTGGAAAAATAAACTGTTGTTTGGCATAAATGAAGTGGCATGTCGATTATTTCGAGAACGTTTGTGGTTGATTATTCTTTCATCCTCGAGGAAACGATGAATCGTGAAATTCATCGGTGATCCATTCGTGAGAGAAAAATGTTTTTTTAAATACGAATGGGAATTTCGAGTGAAGAATTCGAACGAGCGTTCTCGCCTCGTCAACTTTCCTTTGGGTGTCTCCTCTGCGGAAACGGAACTGTCATCAGCGAAGTAACCCAAATGGGCGCTCGTTTTCATTCTTGCGATTGAGCGAAATCGATGGTTTGTTCATCCTCAAACGTGACGAAGCTTTCCAAGATTTTTTTCAATTTCCACATTTCGAGTTTGTCGCAATTTTCCTTTCGCCGTTGTAGAGCTTCTATTTCCGAGTTATTCTACTCGTGGGTTTGGCTTTTGGATTCGGGAGTGGAGGAAAATAAAAGATGTTCGTTCAAACGTCACACCTGAGCGACAAGAACAATGGCCATCGTGTGTATACTCGAAAAAAACTTTCGAAGCACCACGAGAAAGAGAGGGAGAGAGAGAGAGAGTAGGAAGGAGGGCATTGTTTCACTCGAAAACGTTCGTTGCATTGGAATACGAAAACTCAATTTTCCTCTCTCGTGTACTCTCGCGATCGCCCGTCGCTTTTGTATCATTCTTTTTCTCTCCTTATCCAACGCAGGCTCTACGCCACTTCGCACAAACTGAGAGACTGAATAATGCATCGCTCGCTTCCAGATTTCGTTGTGACTTTTCCTTCTTTTTTTTTTTCGTTATGACTTTATCCTCTTTCGTCGCGAATTTCGTTCGCTCGTGGCATCACACGATTTCGACACGCGCGTAGAAAACGAAGTTTCCAACGCTCTCGCGTAATCTTCGGGCTGCGCACACTTTTTTCTTTCGCCCCGTGTGCAAACTGCATTTCGTTGCAATCGACGCTAAAATAACCCGAAAAATTGCCCGGGTTTTCCTAACGGTTATCAATCATAAATTCTGGGCGTCGCGGTGGACCTTCCTGCTGATAAGTGTCGTCAGAAATTGCGTTCGCACTTTCGCTGATGCTTTTGCAATAGTCTCTAAAAAAATTACTAGAAGTGAGCGTGTTCGTTCTTCTGCAATCATGGTGGAAAAAATAGCTCACAATGGCATTGATTTTTCGGATTTCAACACTTAAAACAAGGCTAAGAATTGCCCCTTTTTTTGAGGGTATGAAACAAATTCCAGCACATTCCAAAATTATAAAACATTCCAAAAAAGAGCATTAACTTTTTGCATCCATGATTTAAAAATTCCAAGATCTGTGTTCGCTTGTCTGTTACCACGGGTTACAAAAGTCCAATAGCTGCAATAATTGTCTACATACAACATTCAAAAATCGCATACTGGGTTCTCCATTTATCATTTTGTAAATACAAAAACTGCATTAATTATATTAAATTGATAACGAAAAGCATTCTTCAAACTTCATTGTTTCTCAAGCGATTGAAAAAATGTAAAAATTGTATCGAAGCCCTTGCGAAGCAAGACCACTCCAAACCCGCCCGATATTTGCGATCGAAAGAGTCTCCCAACGAACAAAACACAGTCAAAGACGGGCCTGAAATAATCAGCGAATTATTGGCCCACCCATGAAAAAGTCCCTTCGCGGCGTAAGTTGATTCTCGATCGGCATTTGTCTACTTTGGGGACTAGTGGTATGAGAATCATCGAATTGTAAGTGTGATTGAAAAAAAGAAAGAAAAACGAGGGGTCCTTGAATCGTTGCGAAAACGTTGGTCGGGTCAAAGGGTTAAAGTTTGTGTTTCTTCAAAAGGAGCGTTTAATGGAAGTTAATAGCGAAACGTTTAGTGGTTTAGGTTTCGCCCTTTAGCGATAATCACGAGATTGTTGGGGGTCCTTGGGTGCCCTTCTTCTTTGGGGGTTGTAGAGCGAGAGTGTGCGTTTTGTGTCGTGTCCTCGACGAGAAACGAGAGAAGGCCTTTGTGCCTCGTTGATAGCCCCAGGAGCATCGAAGTACCCAAGAGATATCCCTATATGTATATATTCGCCTAACGCGTTTTCTAGTCGCCACTATAGTGACGGAGTGACGTAGAGAGAGAGAGAGAGAGAGAGAGAGAGAGAGAGGAAAAGAGAGGGCCGAATAGAAAATCGTCGACGGGGGTCGCATAATTTCATTTCTACGTCCGACGGAGGGTCGGACGTTGATGTCCCGTTGCTGCTGTTGCTGCTGGGGGCGCTTCTGGATGCTTCGCGAAAAGGAGGGAGGGAAAGAGAGAGAAATAACTGTTTTCCTGCCGTCTCTCGATTTTCGAATTACGTATTTCAAATCCTATTTCGCGGTACAAAACTCGCTCTATATCCTCGTCTCTTCGGCCCTCATTCATTCACTCCCCCCTCATCCCGCACTACCTTTCATCCCTTAACCTGTCTCCCTATTTTTTATACTTTTGTTCCCTGGTGATCTCGCATGAAAATAAAACGAAAAATGTACCGCGAATTTAGAACGTCCGGGGCTCGAGGCTCTGCAAATTTCGAACGAAATTCAGTCGCGCCGATTTTACCTGAGAGATAATGCAGGATTTCCAATAAATCGAAGGCTAATGGGGATGAATTTATCAATTCGGGGATTGATAAAAATACACATTTTTTCTTCGTCTTTTTTTATGCTTTGTAAACTTCAGCTGTGGTCATTAATTTTTTTTGTTACCTTTCGATTTGTTCGTATATTTGTATTTTTGTATATTTATAAATTGGATTTATGAACCTATTTGAATCAATATGAGAAATATTTCATGCCTGGATATTAAAGTTGCGTGTTCAATGCAAAAAATTGTCGATAAGTTTCTATACATCGGTACGTGAATAAATAGTAAATTCACCAAATTTATAAGTGTCAGTAAATATAAAAAAACGATCGAGGATTGGCACAAATACCATTATATATTTAATATCAGGACAAATTAGGATGAAATAATTATTTGAATTTGTTTATGTGTCTTTTCACTTCCCATAGTATGTGATATAATATATTGATTAATCAAATAGTATGAGATAGTTATTCTTATCTGATATCAGTAATAATGTTGTCCTAATTAATCCTAGCCCACTTCAAAGAAAATATAAAAATTCTTTTCATTTATTAATATAAATATAGTCACTTATTTATACAAAACCATAAGATTTATCCCAAATACAAAAATTCTATGAATTTTTAACAAACCTTAATTTCTGGATTAATTATTTTCAGCATTTGTAAAATGGGGATAAATTAATGTATTCCTTAATGAATAACAATTATTTTTGAGCCTCGTATAAAAATTCATAAAACCCAAAAAATGATGACAATAAAAGAGATGACAACAGTTTACGGGTCCGTAAAGGGTCCAATTACGATTTCACGTCCAAACGATCGCAACCCAAACAATTATTGATTAACTTTTAGATAAATTAATTTCTGCTTTTGCAAAATAAGGATAAATTCATGTATTTCTGAATGAATCATATTTATTTTTGGGTCAAGTTTCAATCATCACAAAACCCAAACATGAATTACGAAAAAAGACATGACAAAAGTTTACACGTTTGCCACCCGTCCAATGAGGATTGCAGGTCCAACGTCCATGATTTTATACGCTCGCAATTTTTTTCACATTTAAATCCCACTTTGAACCCACCAGGTGATCGTACCTGTCGCTTCGCACCTTCGTCGTACCCTCATTTCGAAGAGTACGCGCATTGCCTCAAAAATCTATTACCATCGTATAATATTGTTTCTCCTTCTCTCTTTTTTTCCTTCGTTTTCTCTCCGTCTTCCGGTGCGATTCTACGGCCAATAGATATAGAGTTTTGGTCGCTACAGGTATTCGACTGGTGGCATTATTGTTGGGCGATTTGTCGTTCCTCGTTCGCACCTTCATGAGTTATTGTAGGGAAAGTAGCATTGGTCATTACGCGCATCATCCCTGACATGCTTAGTTGGCACACTCGAAGGAATGCCCACTTCGTTGGCGACGCTCTTCTGAATCGTCTATTCCGGTCGCTACCAATATATCTATAGCCATGGAGGGATCGAAAAGTGTGCCCTTTGAGCGAGGGATGTTTTTCGGCACACCACGACACACGCAAATCTCTGTTTCCCGCCCTCTCGATGAGCCGCTTAATTTATGACGGCGGGAAAACCCCGGCTAAAATCGTTGACCGAACCTGAGGGAACTTCGAGGGCCTCGTTAAAGGCCCGATGGGTTTTTCCCGGGGAGCGACACTTCGCCGAACTCGACCCGTGACATTTTTCACCGGGAGTCTGCCGTGTCCTTACATTTTGTTTATTTACGTGATGGAATCAAAATGAAGATACATTAACACCGATCGTTTAATCAAAATACTTTTTTTTAATCACTGTTTTTTTATATTTATTATTTATTAATTACCTCGTATTATGTCTCACATTTATTAATTTCTATGTATTAGTTGATCATCCGTTACAAATAGTGTAATTTTATTTTTAGCCAATAGCTGTGAAATTTGTTTTTTTTTTTTAATTTATCAACAATTATTTCAAAATCGCGGAAAAGATACTTTTCAAATTTATTTAAAGTTTTTTCGAAATTCTTTTGTGATTATTAGCGAACTTTATTTTACAAAAGTGTTGAAACTTTTAAATTCTTTCGCAATTCTATTCGAACACGTTCTAAATTTTTCTTGAATCATATGGAAAGATCGAAACTTCGATCACATACCTTATTTCTCAATTATTTGCACACGCCCTCCGTTCATACAATTTACTTTTTAGGATTTCTTGAATTTCTCAAATTCTAAAATCTCAAACACCAAAACGAAGAGTAGTTGAAAATGTAGTTGACTTAGAATTCATTAAAAAGGTATTGATTAGAATTGAATGGAATTGTAAAAGTATCCGCAAAGTGTTTAAATAAAATGTTATATATAATAGGTACTTTCAAAGAGAGCTTGAAAAAATAATTTAATATAAATTGGAAGTTTAAAAAAGAATTAATTATAATATTCTATAGGATGTGAACAAATGTCGAACAAAAATACATTCAAATACGTAAAGATTTCTTTTTATTTGTAAATAATGTTTACTAAATATAAAAAAAGTTCTCTGGTATTAGCAATAAACGAAATTGCACGATTTCTAAAAATCCGGAACTGAATATACAGAAATCGAGAAAATGTGAGAATGCATAACAAACACGAAAAGTAGCGATTATCAAATTTTGATATTAAATAAATTATGTGGCGATTTAACTTTGTATTAATTCCATTAAATAAGTAAATAAAATCAAACGTATATACATAACCTTGATAAATATAACAAATATTAAAGCAGCGTATCAAAAATGTACGCCGGCATATATCCATAAGAACATTGTTATTATTCATTTATTTATTGAAGCTCTTATTCGTGGCTTTTTCGATCGCATAGCTATTTATATACATTTTCGTTCGGTATTTCCACCCCAGATTAATTTTTACCATACACAATCGCATGCAATCGGATTTAAAAAAACGAAACGCTTAATAATTATGCTACACGTCGTAATTCAGCCCATAGTTCAGCCCATAATATAGTGCATACCATAATAATCGAGTGCCAGACAAATTTTGATGAAATTTCATTCGACAAATCGGACAAATTTACCGGCCCCTCTTTGTTCGAGACTCGCGCTGCATCGAGAGCTTACGATGAATTATTTATCGCATTAAGCTCGGCTGATCGAGCGTGCTCAAAAAATAAAATATTCAACTCGATACTTCGCACCATCGCGTAATTATATGCGATGCGGATATCCCCGAAATTATTTTTGCAAGCCCGGTGAAAAACGCGAGATGTTTTCTCGCTTGTAAATATCGAGAAAAAAATGACCCGACGAGTGGGCGAATTTAAGCCAGCAGTTTTAAACGTTGCTCTCGCCGACGAATCAATCGACGATCTCCATGTGTGAATCCATTAAAATGAAACACACACACGAGTGTCCACTCGAGATCGCGATTAATGCATTTTTCATCGCACACACGTGTCTCGTTGCAATTCCAATTAAACGACCCCTTCGCCCGCTCTCAAGTCTGAAATCCGTTGAATTGAAAATACTTACCTCACCTAGAATCGTCAAGACGTGCGCTTTGGCGCTCCGGGGTCAGGATGGATATATCTGTATATATGCAATTATACTATAATTATCGTGGTTCGCGAATAAAGTCGGTAATAATTATCGCGTCCAGAATCGTCCTTGCTCTCTCTCTCTCTCTCTCTCTCTCTCTCTCTCTGAAATATTAATTCTCGGTGTCTTTTTTTACGTCACCCTGTTCATTCATATATACAGGGTTACAGGAAAAGTCGTGCTACATCCGTTAACAGCGTGGAGTACCCATCATTTCTGACTGATTTCACTATGTAACACCCTATCCTAAACTTAACCATTTTCGAGATATTCGACATTTAATTTTTTATTGAAAATTGCCGATTTGTAGGCTACTAAATTTAATTTTGTTTATTTTGCGTGTCCTATTATTATTATTATTGCAGTTTTACATGTGCTATAAGGTGCTTCAACACGTCAATCATTAAAATAGTGCATCAGTTAATTGAATAGGCTGTAGTAGACAATTGAAAGTTAAGAAATAAAAAAAAATATTAGGTAGTTTATTTTTCTCTAAGGAATATCGAAAAAAAATATTATGGCACTTGTTCGGCAGATGTGTTTAAAAATATCTACGATTCATCAGCTATCTAACGAGGTATAACAATCTAGGATTTGTATTACATTTCGTGGAAAAAAAGTAGTTGGGACGCTTGAGGTACACTACCGCTCAAAAG
>JAPYZJ010000808.1:0-35565 GCA_030522765.1 Ophioninae sp. B BG-2022a
TTTCGATTTTTGGCAGAATTTCAAAGTTGGACCATCGATTTTTGCCAGTTTTTCCATACATACCCCTTTGCCTCTTTTTTTCCGATTTTTCAAGTGGACCTCCCGAGAAAACTCTACGAGATATCGATACGAATCCAACGCCATTATTTAAGTCAGGCAAAAACCTTTTCCAAACACACCAAATAAATCTCCATCGCATAGAGTAAGCCTACTCTACGACCTTTTGAAATATCGTGATTTCTGAGATTCCGGAAAAGTGGCCAGGGAAGACGAAAAATTTTTTTTCCGTTTTTAGACTATTAAAAGGCTCTATTTGATCGGAAATTTTCCGCTGATTACGAATATACCCGAGTTTTTCCCGAAAGTGCACAATTATATTAGGAAAATGGAAAAAAGCGTTTCTAGAATATTATTTTGACATTTTCTCTAGAAATGGAGAGTATCGAAGCTAATAAAATGGTGGGTTTGTCTTCAAGGTATAAAAATACATAATTCAATAAGAACTGTTTATTTCTTAAATAAGAAAACCCGTCGGCGAAAAAGTGTATAGTAGACAGTTATCCCATCGAATATCTTCGTTTCTGCTTAGCTCTCAGCAAAGGTTGATTCTTCAGCGAAAGACACGAACCGTTCCTGCCAGGATAATGGCAAGTTTTAGTAGAGATTGTAGCTCGTACTGGTCGGTGGAGTTGGGTTTTAGAGCGCGTGCGCGCAGATGGCGGACGAGAAGGTAGGTACAGCGGTACGACGCAAATCGACGATATCACGAGCCTCATCGCGGGTGCAATAGACCCTCCATCCTTTCTCTCTTTCTCTCACTGACTGAGCGACTGTTCGTCTTTGTGATAGCGCGCACCCTCGCTCGCACGCGTTAGGCGGCTTCAGTGGTACTCGGGGCACAGGGTTGTTCGCGTCCATACCGGGAGTGATCAACGGTCCGAGTTTTTGGACCGCCACGGCTGTTGTTAGAACCAGGTTCCTGATGGGTCATTGATCCACCGCGAATCCTTTTTTCTACGTAGACGTTTGCGCCACCTCGAGCACCGCCGCGTAGACCCGTACTCCATCCCCTTCTCCGAGTGTGGGGTACTCCACCGTCGGGTCGGTGTTGCGTGTATCGCGTGTGCGCAGGAATTGTGCGATGCAGTTCGAGAAAAGACATGTTGGCATTGCGGAAGAGAAGAAATGTCGGTGCGCCATCGGTGATCGGTTTCGGGGGTAGAATCGCGCCGCGGGGGCGATGAGCGCGCTTCCCTTCGCCCTGAGACTAATCTGCTACTGTTGCTACTGGCTAACTTGCTTCGTTATAATCGTACGACCGGTCTTCACGATAACGAACCTCAGTCACGATTCTAAACTGGTTCAAGATTTCGGTCACTTGGACGAACTTGCCCATAGGCTAAATAAGATTCGTGAAGGGAATCAATATCAGGGAAATCGTCGCGATGGGGATATTGCATCGACGTCGAGACTCACCGGCGACAAGGACGTCGTCTACGAGGACACCGATATCGATCTATCGTACGATGGTGACGAGGACGAGGATTATCCGGACAGCAACATTACAGGTAGGCACTGTGTTGTTACGGCATAATACAAGACACTTTATTTATACGAAGGAAGACAGATTTGTGCTAAGGGCTAAAGCGTATATTCGCCCGTTGCCAATTTTGCTATGTTTGACCAGTGTCATTTAATTATCGAATCGACTGGAAAACTTTGAATATTCACAATCGTGCGTTCCGTTAACATAGCACGCCTGAGACCTTTGGAACTCTCCTAAAAATATGGCTCCAGGATACTGCTGTATTGATTCTCATGAGGATGCGATATATCGACGATCACTTTCTCATTAATTTGTCTGCTTCGTAATCTTTGTCGCAATTAGGTGAACACAACTGACGTTTCGTGTTGAAAATCATATCTGATTCCATAGCGCAGCAAAGTCATTTTTGTTAATCCACAGCGAAGTTGATTATCCAAATGTGAGAAGAGAAAAAATTGAAGGCTAGCTTTTTCTGGCAATGCGTAAAGTCTCGTACTCGGATTGGAGGGCCGGTTGAAAACTCTCATTGCGCAGAGTGCCATGAAAATATACATGCGTTAACCCGTGCGTGTTGAACGTTAAAGGAGAAAATGGATCGAAAACGTACGATATGTGGGTCAAACCCCTGCGCGCGCCCCCGAGCTCTTCAGTCATAAGCGTACATGTGGGTGTGCGCGACTTCAACACTGGTACACGTTACGGCTTCTTATGCAATAATCGGCAAACCAATTGAAAAAAAAAGCTCAGTCGGTTCCAACGATTAAAAATTTAATACTCTCGCTAGAAATCCTTCAGATGTTTGGATGAGTTCAATAGCACCTTCTTTGGGAAAATTGCTTGATAATTTCCAAATCGGTCACACCTCTCGATTCTAGATATACTCTGGAATACAGGTTCACATTTCAGCTTAAAACATATATTGCTTTTATAAGCAAAGGTTTATTCAAGAGTGCATACGTGCAACCTCGTGTTCATCTCAGATGTATTGATTTTTTATGGATGCTGAGACTCTCGCAGACTAGGAGTTAAAATAACACCCCCACTGTGAGTCTTACTATAATGAAACGGAGGTTCGTTTGCGGTCTCGCATTGTTCCGAGAATAATCAGCTTTTAGGTACAAACATTAGTACTAAGCTGGTCAATCTATAGTTTCTATTTCTTCGCGTGGCCCGAACAATGGATATTCACAATGCAAATAAAATCATTCACACTGCACCTCACGATTCTTGGTTATTGCAATCAAAAAAGAAATTTCATGTATTACATTCAATATTAGGTGTAGCAAAAATAAATTCATGATTTTTCAAAAAGATTGTTTTAGTTAAATGTAAAAAAGAAATAATTAGTAGTAAAAAATGTGTGGTTTCACTGAAATTTTTCGAGCAAAAATAATTAAAAAAAATACTAATCAAGTAATCACAAAAATGCTACTTGACTTTTCAGATAATGTATCTAAAAGTATTGTGTAAACATTTAAAAGCAATCGGAGCGATAGTTTACAATATTTTGATAATACCGGTTGAAAAAAAGTATTTTTGATCGAGTGAAGTACACGCACGCGTTGTTTATTTTGTGACCAAACAGTGAAATGATTACGAAGCAGAATATTTCGCTTGTAATACAACTCAAATGTTAACGGTTTTTAATCAGGTAAGTGTTACGTTAAATTCAGTTAAGTTGAGTTAAGTTAATTTAGATTAAGTTGAGTCAAGTCCCAGGACGAGATGTCCTGAACTGGTTGCTGGTATCCTCAGATTCATATATCTCAAGTTTAAAGGAACTTCCAGCGAAGAAACACAAAACAACAATCGACCGACGATCTGCGGCTAATATCCTGTAGCGACGGAGAAAATGATTCAACCTGTGAATTGTCCATATTCGAGAGTGAGGATGATGACTCCAATTTAGTTTCAATACAATTTTTTTTGGCGTACAAGTAATTATCATAATAAATCGTCACGAAAATGTCTCAAGTTTTTTCATAGTCAACCCAAAAACTCCTTGAGTATTTTTCCGCCTCCACGAGATGGTGAGGGGAAAAGAGAGGCGACGGATCCCCAGGGAATGACGGGTGGCGGCGGCTGATCCAAGGACGGTTGCTGCCTGCTGTTCCGTTGATTCTTCTCGAGCGGGGGGAAGGGAAGGATTTGCTCGAGAAGAAGGAGAGGCGTGCTCGGCTGCAAGCTCGATCAACCAAATTCTTTTAAATTATTTATATTTTAAACAATTCAATGGCCTAATCTCTCTACGCTGAAGTTTGGAACATTCCTATTGTTTGCAATAAAGAATTTCTAGCTAAAGATTGGTACCAGAGGTCGAATTTTGTTTATAAAAAATGTCCCCAATTTTTACGGAATTGATAAATAATGACCTTGAATTTCTTTAATCGCGCTCAGCTGGTTCGTTGATTTTCAGCGAAGGGACGATACCTGGGTTCACCTTGCGAGGACATGTGCCATCCGGACTTGCAGCATGTATTCTGCGACACAGTTACCGGCCATTGCGAATGTGAACAATTTTATCCCGTTCGTCTTGGACCTACAAAAGGATGTGCCAAACGTGAGTTTTCAGAAAAAATGGCTGCGTTAATCCGTAGCTCACAAAAATTTTCCAAGATCTACGCTCGTTCGATCGTTTGTTTTTTTTTCTCATCCGCGAAATGAAAATTGTGTATTTTAGCGAAAAAGCTTGGTGAACAGTGCTTTTATCAAGCCACGTGTACTTGGGCCGATCAGCACGCGACATGCGCCCAGGTGCAGCACAACGCAGTCTGCGATTGCGAAGCTGGGTATCACAGGGTCGCCCTGTCGAGACCAAGTAAAAAGATCTTCTGTGCCGAAGGTATTATTCACAAAATCCCTTTACGTTTCAATCTTTTGTTATCTCACACAAGATTCAATGATTATTCGACTTTTGATTTCGTAGTAATTCTTCGTGCATTCGCTGATGGGATAAAATAATTCCGCGAGAGTTTATCATTTATTATTTTCATCTACTTGTTTATTGGATGGAATTGTCTGTTGCATTTTTTGTATTATTTATTATACAATTTTGTTGCACCATGAAACTACGAATGTAGTAATGGTTGCAAGAATTGTTGCAATAGTCATTGCACGTACGTTTCTCAATACACATATATATTATTGTCAACCATCTGTTTAACAATATAGCAATATCTGTTTCACTTATAAATGACCCCACAATATTCTTCACCATGTCGATTCTCAGGTACGGTAACACCCATTGTTTTGCAGACCTTGTGCTGATAACTACAGACATTCCTACCCTACTCGGAGTAGCATCAGGCCTAGCAGTATTTACTGGATTAATATGTTTCGTTCTAAAGTTATTCAGTCGCGCGAGATACACGAGGCCACGACATTACGCCAACGCGAATCATGCACCCCCAATGCTTTTTTCGAGTGATATAGGTGAGTGTATGTATTATTGTTACAGACGAAGAGATATATTAAAATATTGTCTATAAAATAAGATTCCAAGAAGCATGACCCTTTAACCGAGCTGAAAATTACCAGAGACAATCCTTTTGATATTCCGAGTCAACCTAAAAGGATTTTTGGTGATTGGCTATTATTTGCGAGATATCGTATTTGGAACAAACCTAAACAGCGCTAAACGAATCAACAAAAATACCGAAACAAACTGGAATACAAGAATGGGGATATATATCCTCGTATGGGGTGGAACAATAAACCTCGAAATTCGATTCTGTCAAAAATTTTCCCAAGGACCAAAAATCCTTCTAGAGATTTCCCTATAATATTGAAAGGTAGATCTGAGCAACGTTCTAATCCAATCAGAGGGTATGCTTTTCGACCCCAAACTCACCCAACATCTTCTCAATTCAATCCTTTGACGGGTACGTCGATCCAACCCAAACAAACCCGAACGCATCCAAAAATGTGCAGCATTGTTCCTGAAACGTAGTGACCCTCAATTAACAATGAAAATCACGCACGAGTTGTGCGTCCGATGCCTTCCGTTTTTTACGTGCCGGTATATGTATTCGAAATTCATTATGATTATTTTTTTTAAGTACAGCCGTCCTTCCTATGAATCATGACAGTTAGTGCCTACGAATTTCATTTGTTTTTAAGAATACTCTCTTGATGGTGTTTTACGACGATACCTTTTTGGTGTATGGATAGCGTCCTTGGATTTGTTTTTAAAATTATCATCCCTGCTGTCGTCTACAATGAAACTTTAGCTGCTCTACTAAGGAACATTACGTAAGTTTCCGCTTTTGATTTTTTTGACAATTTTAGACATTTTTTCTAAAGTATTGAAAAGTCTGCGATATGCATTTTTATATCGGTGCAGAAGCGGTTACCAGGTGTAAAGCCAGGCTTTAAAAAATAGCATTTCGCGGGGTAATTTTACAGTTTTACTAACAAGGAGTCGACCAATCTCAACGAAACAAGACTTTAAGCTCTTTTTTATTTGCAGTTTCAAAAAATTGATTACCGGTTTCATTAAAACGGTAATTATTCGGAAAATGACCCCCACCCCATCCCTCTTTAGGATGGGTAGGGATTTATCGATTTTAACCTCCTGAATACGATTGTGAAGAGAAATCGAGGCGGTCACCCTCCCATAAAAACTTATTGGGTTTTGAAATTCGCGGAAATAGTCATCTTAATAATTACCGTACGATTCGCATATGAACACGCATCCATGTAGGTGAGGACTACGAGTGTTGTGATCGGTGTTTTAGTTTTTTGAACTTATCACCTGTACGAAAATTTGTCAACGAGTGAGGTAAGTATACGTATATATGATTATAATGTCGCTCCGGACATGGGAATTTCTCCCGATGGTCGTGATTAGTCCAATCCTCCAAGAGTCTTTATAAAACTGTAAATAAAAAAAAAATATATATATATACTGTCAATAAAAATAATACGCTCCACTTACCTTAAAAACTCCATAACTTTTTATGGGGGTGACCGCCGCCATTTCTCTTCACCATCGTATTCATGGCGTCAAAAACAGGGTGGGGAAAACTAGGGGTCATTTTTTTTGCTCATTTTATTATCAGCATTCGTTGAAGACGACCATGTTCATGCTTGAAAGCGTTATTCGCTTTGGTTACATTTATTTCTTCTTCCATCAGTTTGTATTTGAATTCCACCACATTTCTTCCCTGTTCCACCGTATCTTCTTCCCTACCAGCACACCAAAATCCAACCGCCCTTGCGGCCACGGCCGACTTACGCTACACTATACCACATTTGCCAAGGGTACGGAAAAAGTGCCCAACCTGTACGGTTATAGACGGCCCTGTGTTCTTCCGATTCGTAGGCAAGAGAGAGGTCCTCGGCAAGAGTAGTCAAGAAACATGCTCCCGCAAAATTGACCTTGACCCTAAAACTCAAGGTCAAATCTTGTAATTGGCTTGAAAAGTTCTACTAAAATCACTAAAAATGTTACGAAATTTGTACACATACTCGAAGACATTGATAATAAAAGGGCTAGAACTAGATAGAACATGAATTCAGCCGGATATCATCGAAAAATAGTAAAAATGTATCTTTTTAGAATCTTTGGAGAGCTTCGATAGCCTTTGTTCCAAACCCAAAAAAACCACACAAGACTCCAATTTTTGCGTACGTTTTGACGCTCTCAAAGATAACGTGTGCTTTGCATGGACTTTTGCATTGTGCTCTCGTGTCTTGACATAACCCATTTCTTTCATATTATTCTCTGTGACATCCGCGATCATTACTTTCCTTCTCCATCGTCTTTTTTTTCACCTTGCAACGTCTTGTTTTATACACCGGCAAAACTGTGACCGAGACGTTTGTGTTCCAAAATTTCGGTTTTTCAGGAATCCCATTGACATTACACGGCGGTAGACCATCATCGCGTTCGAGTCAGAGAAGCGAGAACGAAGAACCGCTGAGCTGTGGAACGTTCGGTCGGCGGCCGAGCAGCGCCGGAAGTCGAGGGCCCCTTGTTCCAGCTTCCCGTGCAGGTGCGGCCCGTGCCGCAGCCATCTTGCTTATATCGTGCCATCTACAGGCTGCTACCAAAGGTGGAAACAAGCACCGCCGTACGCTTAGCGACGTGGCTGAAGGATCCTCGAATAGCCTTGGTAGACGACCACAAACTCAATTTCACTTACATTTCGCCAGTCCGTTTTTTGATCTTCCGGGTTCTTCCGGGACCACCGGACAAACATTTTCGGATGGTCCAGCCACGACCACAACCTTCCACATTTATCATTATTTTCTTCCTTTTTTTTTCGGAAGTTTGTTGAAACAGTCGAATGATTTTCCTTGGTGACCTTCTCTCGATCACTATTATCGCACACGTTCACCAATCGTGACATCCTCGTTCATATCCGCTGTACTTGTACTTCCTGTGGGTTTGACTTGTCTCACGTCTTTCCCGCGTGTCGGATGCTCTTGGTAATGAACTGTTGTTCGGATGCTCTTGGTAACGAACACGTCAGTTAATTACCAGATGATCTTGGTAATGAACCGTCATGTTCCATAAAGCCTAGATTCTTAAATGGGTCGTGTCAGATGCTCACGGTACTGAACTGTTATTCGTTCTTTTTTCTTGTTTCGTTGTTTCATTATTGTTATTGTTGTACTATCGATGTTTAATATACGTACCGATGTACCAGGCTTGATGTTATATACCTACCGATGTACGAGCCTGTATGTACCGATATACTTTTTTTTTTACCTCCGTACGCATTATTCATCGTTTTACGTTATCCCCAATATTTTTATTCGTGCCGGCAACATATGAACATAGAAATATTTGAATTCACACCAACAGCATGTTCTGGATCAGAATTCATCAGACACTCTAACTCTCTGAACAGGTACTCTGATCTTACAATTTAGTTGTGAAACGATACAACAATAGGCTTTCTACACGAAACTATAGGACCTGCAAAGTGCCAATGTTCCTTGATGAACATTGGATCGATAAAAAAATAGGGGCGATTAATTCCAGGAGCAGATAACTATTTTTTTATAGCTTGAAAATAAATAATCACGTAATTTACCAGGGATGATACGATCGATACGAAATCAATCATTCAATTGGGATCACTGAAACAATACAATTTCGATTGTGCAATTAACGGTGTATGCAAATTCATCCACAAGACTCGTGAATGGCTGCTTATGTTAAATTTATGTGATAATCGTTTGGCAACGCTCATGTAGTAATGTGGGTGGAAAATAATTTGTGATTCAGTTCAGATAAACAGCTTTTGCTTTCTCTCCGTTTTTTTGGTCCTGTTTCTTTCATTTCTCTCAGGCATGAAAAACCTCGTCAAGATATCGATCTGGCTCATCCCGATCTCCCGCTGTAGGAAAAAATTCCAAAGGATTTTACACTACTATATTCCAATTCTAATTACATAAAAACTCAGTCTCTAAAAAATCCCAGACACACATATATCGATATATATATAGAGGCGCTAGGAAAAATGCCATGCTAACAATTGGGTTATCGACAATTAATACAAGTTCCTGAAGGGTGTACATACTCCTTTTTTTTTCTCCCGAGGAAACTGTCTGGAACAATATGACAATTTGGTAGCCAACTTGGTAACCCAATCGAAGCCTTGGTGTACGTACTTTAACAAAAAGTCTGCACACCAAGGAATCAGAAGAAGACAGGGCCTATATCGTTACGGGTTTTTCACAGTTACCCCGTACCCTCGGCAAATGCGGTATAGTGTAACGTAAGTCGGCGGTGGCGGAACGGGAGTCTCAGGTGAAAAGAGTGTGGGCAGGGGTGAAAAGGAAAAAGAAGAGCGATAAAATTATCACCTTTCTGTACTTTCTGTATCTGACTTAGTAATTTTACTTACTGATGAAACTGTAAGTATTACAGTTTTTTTATTTGTAACATTACGCTGGGCAGGGGGGCGGGGTACAACAATAACAATAAAATGATTATTATTTTATTACTAAATCCAGGTCCGAATTTTTTCACCTCGGTGAATGTACCGTTTAAAATTGTTTGCTTAGGTGTGAGATAAGAAACGCAGAAATCTCGCTCAACCAAATCTCTCTTATCCAAATCAATTCACCTGGTGAATATCTCAACCTATTTTTCGTCATTCTTATTCAAATCTGATATTTTCGTATGTCTGACCACTCTTGTGACGGTGCCCTCTTTCAACCGATGAAATTTCGAGCGGAATAAATTGAAGGAATGAGAATGATTAATTCGTCAGTTAGGACCATGGCATTCTTCCATCGCGCTTCCAACGAATAATTTTATACCGTGGCTTATTTAGTGGAAATAGGGGTAAAAACTCCTCGTTTGGAAGGCGGGTTTATTGACTCCCTCTACTGAAACCCTCCCATCATTATGCATTTCTGATTCCTCAAAACAACTTCTATGATCATGAATCTTTTTGTTATACAAAAAATGATAGCAACAAAAGTATCCAATTCCCGATATAATTTATATTGTTTTCCTAATGCATTCTTACGTAATTGATTCGAAAAATAACCGATTTTGTGTATCGCAATTTTTATTGTTGTCGATCGCTACGAGACAGCAAGATGGCGGCGGCCCAATACATCTTTTAACAATTAACCCATAACGATTCTCGTTGGACGAGTATGGTATACATATACGCGCTTGAATGGGTGTATCCATATGCGTGTATACCTAAAATGGTATACATCCAATATAATTGCACATAAATAACACTTCCATTATTGGCGTATGTACATAAAACGAACACTGCATTCGTATGTTCGCATAACTTCGATAATGTGCGATTCCGGGCTTGAAATAATTCCACGCACGATGTGTAACAGACTCACTGCACTAGATAACGTTGGCACAGCGAAAACGCACAGCAACGTTAGTTTTATAGCTCTGCGAGGAAAAATAGCTTTTTGCACTGTTATAGCTTAAGTCGATTTTACGTTGATATCTCGTAGACGTTTTATCGAAAAATGATATTTTGGTCGAAAAAGCGAGACGATAGTCGTCATTACGAAATTCGTCAACTTCATTCCTACGACGACAAAATAGAGTTCCACGCGCTAGAAGAAGTCGACATACAGGTAATGTTGTCTGTTTAGTAGAAGCTTCCGGATGTTCCATTAACAAGATGAGAAAAGTACTCGTTCTTTTTTTCAACGGCCCTTGGAGCATCACTTTTTACTTTTGCATAGCCTACGAGCGAATGCATGCGTATTGACAGAAAGCTTGACCCTGATGAACGCCCATCCGAATACTCCATAGTTTGCACTCACATTCATATCCGTAGGAATTTGTCAATTTTGTGAAAGGTTCTTTCGTATAGGTACTCGCATTGCTTTATATATTTGTTAATGTATTTTTCTACCACTTTCGTTTTTACTTCCTAAGATAGCTAAATAAGTTACACGAAACATCCCTTAAGTGTCTCCCTTTGATTTTGTTGATCGTAATACATGCGATACAGGATTTAAACTATCAGACGAGGTGCTTTTTTAATCGTGGAACAAAAAACAATTATTTTAAGGGCAAAGCGATGCCTCGGTACGAGCCGTGCTTTAAGAGGTGGTTTTGCGGTTGCATTCACAAATGACCCACTGATTCAATTGTAACGCAAAGAAAATATAATTTAATATAAAAGTATAGTGCAATAATCGACTATAGTCGTGACGAAAAAAAATGAAGTTCAATAAGAAAGCACGCACTCTCTTTTCGCGTTCGTTCAAGTTATATTTTGATTTTCCATAAAAAGGATGGCACATCATTAGCGATGTCCGGCTCCACCGTATACAATTTATACAAAGTATACATTAATTAATTAATATGCCTTTGAACAATTTTGCGATCTCGGATTCCCCTAATATCGGTTGAGTGCGTTTGCGCATAGATCTAACCCACACTCGCCTGCCAATAGAACTGTTTCTCTAGAGGCGTCATCTGATGCGACCTTATCCAATATATATTGCTGACCTGAAAAATTTTGATGACAGTACGATCCACCAACCATTTAGGAAACCCCATCGCCAACGAGAAGTCATCAGATGGTTTCTCGAAAGAGCCCGAATCAAGTTGGACATTTCCGCGTCATAGGACTTCTTTGTTTCGGTTAGCCCGTTGATTCGGGAGTGATAACATTGTACATCATCACTTATATATTAGACTGGAAATACCGTAACTTCCCAAATCGACTAACGTGCCGGAAACCCAAACCCAAACAAAGAAATTAGTACGCTGAGCTCTCACCGTCTGCTGTGTTCGTCTCTGGTGTCAACCCAAGCAAACAGTGTTGTGAACGATACCCGATAAGATACCCCATCATTAGCGTATATACGCAGAAAAAGTTATTTTTTGTATTAAACAAATATTTTTTCTAATTTCGAAAATATTCACTTATAAATAAATTCGAGTATGTACTTTGGTGGTTGTTGGTTGTAATTTTGTGGTTGCTTGTAATATCGTTTTAGGCCTAAGTAGACTTATGTGAAACATAAAATAATAATAAAAGTTACTCAATATCTTCGTTAGAAGTGGAGAAGTAGCAATTTTTACGTTTCTATCCTTCATTATAGTTTTTATTAAAATATTCGTATTTTTTTAGATATTCGTGCATTTATCATACTTTACAGGGTTCATTGTAATATGCGCATGATTTTATCGTGGACCGACTATCCATCACAGTGAACTAAAGGGTATTTTTTGCCCTCGTAAGATGGCGCGATGGAGGATTTGCTTCAACATCGGTACGATTTCAAATTTCGCGTGTGGCTTAGGAAGAAAACTATCAAAACATTCCAGATGCTTCAACGAGGCCTTTAGGGACGACTGCATTTCAAGATGAAAATTCGGAAAGGGACAAGCCGTTCAAGGAAAGCTGGGAAGAGGTCGATGCGAAGAGATGAAGATGAAGAGGTCGCGTGCATCAAGTTTTGCATTTTAACAATCGAATGTGCATCCAGCAAATGACTGCCACCCTAATTCGGTCAACATTTGTGGCAACCATAAAAAAGTGCCTAAAGGTCAAACGTTCAAAGAAAGGGAAGAACGGAAATGAAGTATCGTCGATACCTTGCAGCGAACAAGTTGTAACCTCGTGAAAAAGAAACTTTATCGAAGCTATGAAGAGTTAATTCCAATCTTTGTTGAACTCTCAATGTAAAATCTAAATTAAACTAAAAGTTATATGTTTATTTATTAAATAAAAATTACTATTTTCCCATATTACTGTCCAACTAATTAAGTATTGTTAATGTAAAGTGTACCCGGCAAGCGTTAAAAAATCCGGAGCTCCGACCCCCGACCACATTTTTAGCCGGACATGTCCCTCAGCCGAGTCACCCGACGCCAGGCGTATATCCACGCCGCAGTTGATCGCAGTAATGATGTGCCGCCCCACCTCGATGCCCGCTCACATTTATTTTCATAAATTTTGAACGGACGCAAATTTATCGATTTGTTTTGAAATATTCTTAAAATAAAAAATAAGAAACTGAAAAAATTTGATTTTTTTCAAGTCTCACGGTTACGTCTCCCCCTGACGACACTATGCGGGAAATGTTGAGAATCGAAAGGAACGATCCTATATTGTTGGGTCATTTTCAAGAAACTGTATGTTTGAAAACGATCATCGTAATAATTTTTAATATCTTGTTATAAACATGAATTTCAACAAAATCAAAGATTGACGCTGATACGACGTTTATCGCTAGAGCGGAGACTTGGCAGCAGTGAAGTCCAACATAGTATATAACTTTGAGAACGCAAAGGGCGCATGAATAGCCTTGTAAAACTTGTGAATAGTAAAGCAATACCATAGCCTTATATTGATAAAGCTTCATAGATCCTTGACCACCCGTTGGAGTGAAACGGTAACAAGATATTCCTTTCTCTTGTCAGGGTCTCGACGACCGAGTCTAGCATCGGTGCACAGTTCGACGTCTTCCGCGAGGAGTTACAGCGCTCGGCGTTTGGAGCGCGAGAGAAACGACAAGGAGCAGCGGCAAGCACTTCAGGAATTGAAACTAGCAAGATCAAGGGAGCAGCAAGAGATCGCTCAGCAAATAATAGCGCCGTCACCGAGTCCTAGAACGCCTCATTCGACCGACGAATTACTGCCTGCGGTTGAAGAAGGAAAAGAGGTATTCTACAACGAGGTACCTAACTTTCAGTCCCCGCTTTGCATCGCGATGCACTCTCGGTTCATATTGGTTTTTCCACTCTTCCGACGGAATTCATCAAAGTGGTGAAAGGATTATTTGATATTCCAGCTCGACGGTGGTGTTTTCCCCAGCTGGAGCCAATGGACACTTGTCAAAATCCTACTTAGACTTGTCAAAATTGATCCCACTCTTAGTTCGCTCGAAAAGCCAACAGATTCGACACTAACGTGAACTAACATTGAATTTGCTTAGCAGGTAGCGACAACGTCTCTAGCAACCGACAATCCCGGAGCGTCAACTTCGAGTCTGGGATCATCGCGGCGGAGCGCATCCTCGATGGAGGCGACAACGATGCCGAGAAAAACCTCGATGGGAAACGAGGCAATGAACGTCCCGAAAAACAAGAGCTCCGTGACAAGCGCTGAAACGTCCCTTGTCACGGCTAGGAGAAGGTCGAATCCCATTGAAACATCTTTGATCGCGTCGAAAAAAACGGCATCATCGAACGAAAACATATTGAGGAACAAAAAAAATTCCCTGTCGCACGAGACGGCCTTTACAGCTCCTGCGGCTTGTACGTCAGTCTTTACGCGAGAACTATCCTCGAATCGTTCGAGTTCAATCGACATTTTTGAGACGTAAGCCACGATCGACGACCTTGCCGTTTCATCGTATTAAAGCACGAGGTCCTTTCGGTTCCACCTAAGTTTCATTGATCCACTTGTATGCGCGAGCTTCGAGTTTCCATCGTCGTTACATACGTATTTACATATTTGACAAACTAATATCTCTAAGTTATACGCCACGTTCGGAGCAATCGGATTAACGTAAATTTGCTCTTTGCCAGTAACATAGCTGTTAAGATCCATTTGACTAGGCCATTGATTCGTTACTCCCGGAAAATATTAAGATGATCATAATGCTAATTAGATCCGTGACTCATCGAATTATCGCGTTACTCAGACATAATCGGCTAATCGTACGCGTCGGAACATCGACAAAAAAAGGTTAAGACGAATCGCGGGGATCCCCCCTTGATCGGGGTGTTGACGAATTTCGAACCCGTTTACGAACCCGGTTTATTTCTTTCCGGGCCGGCGATGTCATTATTCAATCGTTGAAGGAAACCTTTTCGAGCTTCAGATTTTTTAGCTTGTTTATTAGCTCATTTATTGAGCATCGAATTTTTTATTGGTTTCTCAATTTCAATTTTTTTCTAAGGGACTCGATTCTGGATGACGCTCATTTTCTCTTTGATAATCGACATATCAACGTTGATTGATAGCACAGAAAGTTAGTTTAGAAAACTTCTATAAATTTAAATTTTGAACATTTATTTGAACGAAGTACAAAATCCCTTTTCACGACTTTTGTAAAAGAAAAACTGATGTTGCTCTTCAGTTTAATATATTCCAGAAATTTGAAAAATTTTTAAGTTTCTACATGCTTTTTTTGATCTCCGTACAATGATTATTTACACAAATATACCGTTTCAAGAAACAGTAACGAAATGTAAAAAGTGTTCTGCGGCTTTATTTAGTTGGTCTAGTGTATGATGCTATCAGATTTTATACTTGTTGGATATATAATTACTACTGTCATTTGCATTGAGTTGGAGACATTTACATTCATACGTATATAAATAAATATAAGACGAAATAAGTAATAAATTTTAGCGTACTTAGAGTTTGTTGAATTTTCAGGGCTTCGGTAATTGGATGCTGAAGGATCCCTGCGGTACTTTAGATACGATAATAATGTTGTTATAATTATTATCTATCATAGCTTCTTACGATCAAAACCTTTTTTTGTCGAATCCAGCGATGGAATGAAATTATGATGGTTGAAAAAATGATGTTTGTCGGATGATTTTTAATATGATTATACTGGCTCCTTGTCACAAAATAATTTTCCCACAAACGATGAGAAAACTTTCAACGATTTTAACGAAATTACGGTTCCATGATAAAACTTTTGTTAAAACCTGAAGAACGATGCTCACATTGTGTTTTTTAAATTCTGAAGTGAAGTACATTCAATTACAGCAGACAAGTGTATTTTTCTTTTTTGCTTTTCTTATGAATAAATAGAGACGATGATGAGACAGTAGTGAGTTTACGTTTGTTTATGCATTTAAGAATGGAAATTTGAAAGCCTCAAAAATGCATCAGAAAATGGAGATCTAAACGTTGATCGATAATGACCGGTCGAAGGCGCGTGATATTTTATTGCACGGCCATTGTGCATTACGATCAGTGTACTTAATTTACTTATACCCATAGTTCGAAATATTTCTCGGAACATATTTTAACAGAAAGATAATCGATCAAGAGATATTAGCATATGGAGGATTCATTAAAAACTGCGCGGTTTCACAACTAATATTGCGACAAGGAACAAGTGTCTTGAGAAAAGGAGCCATTTAGAAAGCGGTTTTTTCAACTTCTACGAACGTACACGTAGAATTGAAGGCCCAACTGTGTGCAATATATACACCTCGGTATACGGATGATGTATGGTTTTGATCGTTGAGCTTAGCAGGTTCCGAAAATTCATTAATTTAAACTCAAATTAATTCGAACAAAGAATTATTCCACATTCTGCGGTGGCAATGAAACATTTGATTGAGATGACTATATTTCTTCACATTTCCGAACGTATATCGCAGAGAAATTTGCGATCGACGAGTCCTCAAAATATACGTTTGCTTGTATCATCAGATAAGATTTATTAATTCGGTCATTGAAACAGGTATGAAGCAATGAGTGAAAATACAATCTAAAATTCATCGTTGTTCGTGTCTCGAGGTATATACATTATATATAGATCAGAAGAGAAAGAAAAGAAAAATTCCATTAAAAAAAACTGCCGATTATATCCAGTTCCGGCATTCGCTGTCACTCGGAAAATAATCAAAACACATGTATATCGATTCTGCAGGAAGTACGGGCGACTCAGATATCAAGAAATAACGTTGAAAATATAATCAATTTCAGTTGTTTATTTATTTCAATGCAAATAACCCTTCCTTTCCTACTGTATGTTTTTTGCATTTGCACCGTCCTGGAAAATTTTTTCGACACGCATTATTGAATGATGGCGTCATCTTATAACTTATTGAATATCTATAATAATGAGATATTCGATTACATCGAAACGTTTTCAAATAAATTGTCAATGTGGCAGACTTCCAATTGGGACAAAGTAGGCTCTGAACGAGTACTGACAATGGGTGGTTTTATTCGATCGAAAGTGTGGGCAATATTGATAAGGAAGATTAAACTTGTGGCGAGAACGAGGTAGTGAGGTGACAGTTTCATGGGGCAAGTGTTAAAAAGCGGAGAAAGAGGAGATTTCGAGGCTGGAAAAAAGAAGAGGTTGTGCGGAAAGAGAAGGAAGGGGAGCAAGCGAAAACGGAGAGAAGCAGCAGCGCCGTGACGAGCCTGGGAACCCGAATGAGAAGGTACAGCAGGGGCGCGTACCCAAGGAACAGAAAAGAAGAGGCGAGGGTGTCCCCTCAATTGTGAGATATCGAAGAAATAACAAAAAAAATCCGCTACTTTTCTATCCTACACATGTATGCAAATTTACAGCCCGATCGATTGAGAATTCTCGGAGATACGTACGAAAAAATGGAATTTTTGCAATAAACAATGCGAAATTTGCTATTATCTGCATCGTTCTTATCTCCAATGTATAGTAGGCAAAACATAACGATTATTGTAATTTTAGTTTTCTTCATCTCGTACCGTTAAAATGTTATCGACGAAAAACGAAAAATGCGCCCATTTTTGGGGGCTGGTTTTACAACCCTTAAAATCATTTTCTGCAGATTAAAAAAAATAGGTGTCGCTTAGTTTTTGATACTCTTTCATATTGCAAAGTTTCAACGAAATCGGAGGAGAACATCTGAGTGATGTTCCTTATCAGTGAATGCAATAATGAGATATGGGAGAATCAACGGCATGAAAGAACAGCAGAATTTGATTATTATCTATCTTCCTCACGCGACGTCAAGCTCGTCAAAATTGTTCCTCGCCATGCGACATCGTGAAATGAATGAATAAAAAATCTTGTAACATAAAGCATATAACCAAAATTGATTGTTTTTTTAAGGTTCCGTATCTCAAAAGGAAAAAACAGAACTCTTATAGAATTTGAATTTTGAATATTCACAATAAAAATTCCATCAATATATTGCACGTAAATAAATGTGTGGTTGGTGTACCGTATAAGTTGTGGAAATGAAAAACCCTTCCGACCATTATCGCAAATTAAATATCCCAAACGGATTTGTTCCCTCGGTACTTCGAGGATCGCACAAATGAATCAACTACAGAATTATATTAATCATCCTAATTGTTTCACTCTACCTGATGAATAACAATAATGTATATGGAATGATTGTATCTCTTTAACTGAGGAGTAAAGCACTCCGAATCTAGTTTTGTCATTTGAAATATTTAACATCAATGAAATCACATATCGTATTCATTTCGTGTCCAGACCTACCTCTATTGCGTCACTGGGGGTGTTTCGTTCCTCCACTTATTATTTACAAGCCGGATGGCTTCGAAATTTAAAAAAGTAGATTTCCCCAGTGTCATTTCGAGAAGTCGATCGAGAGTGTAAACTCAGTGAGAGAGTTCCTCCAAGTCTTAGTTCGATCCAAAGCAACTGCGTAGAGAATAAAAATAATTCTCTATGCAAATGCGAGGTAGACCAAAAGCACATAATTTCAGTATCAATAAAGTCATAAGGGGAATACATAAAGTTAGTACAGAATAGAAAAAATAATAAATCATTATGATGACCTAAATTACAATCAGATAATTACTGATCAGATGATGTGGATAAACATTAGTGGAAAATTTGATAAACATGTTATTGAATAAGTACGCTGTCAAAATTAGTGACTGTGACGAGTGAAAGAAGCGAAGATCCAACGAGGATGGACCCCATCCACATCAAAATAGACAAGAAGGAGGAAACGAATTCGGTAGAGAATATCCTGCGGCCGACCACGTTCCTCTGTTGGCTTCTAGGTGTCGGTATACCTAGGCCGTTGAACTATCCACGAATCGTGACAAAATTGCTACGTTTTATGCATTTTATAATATGTTCGGTGATCGTGGCTTATGGAGCTATCGATTTCTTCACTTTCGGATCCATCTTCAAGAGTGACACATTCAAGATCATGTATTACTCGAACAAAGTTGCCTGCTATCTATCCTCCTATTATTACGTTTTCCATGGGATTCTTCATTATGAAAAATGGCCGTTGCTCATGGAGAAAATGACGATAGTAGACCGGAGGATAAAGAGTTTATGTTCGAAAAATCTCAACAGGATGACCATCATAAGCCAATCGTTATCTCTCCTCGTGACCATCGTACTCGGTCCATTATCTTTGATATCGCACGGTGTCTACTATTACTTCGTTCGACCTGAGGATATTTTTGCGTCTGATCTCTTACTCTACTACACCATGGCACAATCACTCATCGTCAATTTTTCCTTCGATCTCTCAGTCATCGCAATTTATGAACGCTTCAAAACGATCAATCGAGCAATCGAAAAAATCGACGAGAGCTACACGGCAGCTCTTATCATTCATGAAATTCGACGCGCCAGAGAATTGCATCACGGTAGGTTTTTAGAGGCTGTAAGATTCCAGTTTTTCATTTTAACTGAATTAATTGGGGAAATTCATTTTCTTTTTGCACAAGAAAACATGCTAATTTTCCTGCGCAACATATGCTGTTTCCTTGGACCTGAATTGTTTTTAATTAATTTATGTATTTACAGCCATGTGTCAAATCGTTCGATTCCTGAATGACATCCACGGGGTTCATTTGCTCCTGAGCTCCGTAAATTCGTTCACGATGGTCGTAGCGACACTTTTTCGAATTTACATGGGTGTTGTGGAGAAAAAGTACACTTTCATGCTAATCAACAATGTCATTTGGATAACGTACTTGGCACAATTTGCCATAACTTGCGGCGTTTGTACCAAGGCATCCAAAGAATCTTCGAAGACTGCGATATTCGTGCACGATATAGTCCTGAGGTAATTACGGCATTGTAATGACTACAAGAATTATTTCGCTAACTGGGGATATGCAAATTATTTTTTTACCAATACCACATATTGCTCGCCAAGATAAAAAAGCTTACAATTTCTAGAGCGAATACCTAGATTATTCTAAACCGAGTTTGTCGATTTATTGAAATATTGTTTCTATTTTAAATGAATTTTTTTAAGTTTTCGAGAAAGGTATTTCGATATTTAGATTTAGATTTAAACATATAGAAAATTATAACGGCTCAAAGATGGAAAATTAAAATTAAAAACGATAGTAGTATGTGCCCAGGGCACAATGTTATTGAAAAAATCAGCATTGTGTGTATGTATACGCACAAACAGATATTTTTTTCAAAAATGACTATAGCCACGCCCCGAAAGCTCGTGCTCCTTGTGACTTATATGCCGTGGACATTGCCCGAGTGTCGCTCAACTCGGAAGTGTCTCTTCGACACGAGTTGAACGATTTTTCGTCGCAACTGCAACAGCGGGACGTGGCGTTTACGGCTAGTGATTTCTTCATCCTGAATAACGCACTTCTGCGAAGTGTGAGTACGAGAGACCATGTTTTTCTCAAGTTTTGGGCTTGTTTAAACATTCTGACTGTTTTTGTTTATTTTCTCATTTTCATTGAGAAAGCTTTGAAATAGTTGACATGTATATTTTTTATTGAGACATTCGTATAATAAATTTCGGGATATTTCGTATGAAAAACTATGACGACGAAACGTGGCAAAAAAATGTTCTCAGTTCATCGGTGTGATCACCACGTACCTTATCATCCTCGTCCAGTTTTATCAGCCCGAGAACAAGGAAGAAAATCTAACGACTTTGCAGCCGGACAGCATTGAAATCTGACCAGCGAGATGAAACGAAGTCATCGAGTCAAAACTAGACCGGAAATTGAAAAAGAAAATATATGTATATCTCAAAACAGGTTTACCGTTGAAATATTTTTTTAACCTATCTCTTCATTTGAAAATGATACAATACATAATATTTTTTGAGAAACCTGAAAATTTAGCGCGATTGAATTGCGTTTTACCTTACCTTCTTCGTTGCTGTAAACATAGAAACATTGTAACACGTAAATAAAAAAAGTTTGCGCCATAAATTAATTTTATAGCCTTTTATTGAGTTTATCATAATGTTTCCAATCGATACAATGATATCCTGTTGTATACTTCCGTATTTCGGATCGCGACGTCGACTCATTCGCTTCCTGCGCGTCTTTCCCTCCAACACCGACAACCAACCGTTCTCCTTAATTTTCCCTCGTCGAGATTATAACCCAAAATTTTTGAATTTTCGAAAACCAAAATTCGTAAACATGTATAGTTTCAATACTTTCTCACTCCCGATTGATCGGAGTGTTTGATACCGAGGTTGGACGAAAAGACTCTCACGTGATTCAATTCGAAAGGAAACGAAGAAAAACCGGAGTTCCGAGGAAATTTATTTGATTTTTTTAAATTTAGTTTTTTTGGAAAATTGATAATTCGTGTGGCAAGAATAAATCGAACGAATCCCATAAGCGATCGAATGATCGATTTTAAATATGAAACGCAGGTGTCATAATCATCCCCATTCGTTTTCCCTTTTCTTCGCTCCTTCCTCTCTCGCTGTGCCGATCCGACGAATTTATTTAAACGTTAGATAGGGCCTAAGGAACACCGAGGAGGAATATCGCTTACAGCGATACAACTACCTGGCGAACTTTTGTCTTCGTATACTAGCTGTGCCAAATGCACTTGTACTGATCGCCATGACGGTTACTGCTCGGCCAAAAAGCCGGATATTGAATTCTGAAATTCCAGCATCCCATTCTAGTCACTCTGGCCAAGCGTTCCACCTGCGACATATTTATTTTTCCTCAATTTCTTTTATTTTATTGTTTCACTGTTTTCCTCATTATTTTCCTCGTTATTTCGTTTTTCATTATTTTACTTTATTAACAACATTCTTAACCGCCTCATAGTCGTGGTCATCATCGTGATCTTCATCGGAGGATAATCTCCATAGCCCCCCTTCAATTTCTTTCTCTCTTTTTTTATACAATAAAATGGTTATCAATCTCCTACTACCTAATTATTATATCGTCGTGCGTCGGTCAACTTCTCGTCGTTGTTTTTTCATTTTTTCTCCATCATCACCCTTTTCTAACCGATTTTTCGTATTCGTCGATTCCATCCCCGTAACATTTTCACCGCACCCCCCTCCTTCCGGCATATGACAGATTTCATTAATCGAAATTTTCGTTTTTTTTTTCTTTCAAAAAATCCCAAAAGAAAATCCTCGAAGACGAATCGTAGGCCCGAGTATATTCTTCTCTCTTCTTTATTTTTTCACCTGCGTCGTGTGTCAACGCGATAATAGCAGTTACGATAATGATGATAATAATAATAATCACAATAATAATACAATTGTAAAAATTCAATAATCACGTTGATAATGATGACAATAATATAGTAATGTAATCAATAGGTTAATAATAGCAACGCTGCTTATAGCGATGTTTTTACCTATTACGTCCGCCTCAAGACTTTAAATATATATATATACACACAAACACACACACACACACACACACACAACCCAAACAAACGCGCGCGTCCTCGCGTGTGTGTGTATGTGTGAGTGAGTGTGGGTGTGAATGCGTAAGTGTATATATATATATACACGCACATATGCAAATACATATATACATATATATACCCACACGCACACATTTTACATGTATAGCTACTATATATATATTTTTTTTTTCATGTTGAAAAATCGTATACATCAGTGTTGTGTTCGCAGGACCATTGCTTCGTTTCCCCTTTTTAAATTCTATTATACTTCTGCTTCTATCTCTTAATTTTTTTCGTTTTTTTTCTCGTTTATCTTGTAGAATTTATTCACCTCCGTCGCTCATCCCATCGGCGTCTCGATATATATATATATATATTTTTTTTTTTAAGATCTTTTATATATATATATATATATAAAATCTCGTATCTCACGGAACTACAAATCACCCCAGAGGAACCTGCGAAATGATAAAGCTGCAGCAGTTGCAGGGTGAAACGTCATACGAGCCAGCGAGATTTTCGATTCATGTTGATTTTTGGGCTTTTTGGGTTTTCACGTTTCGGAGTACTTTTTAGGCTTGACTTCGATAGGAATTTTTTAGCGAACCGATCCGAAGTAAGTTATTTACAGGTTCATTGAAAACAGGTTGAAACGATCGCTCGAAACTGAGTTTCCTCGTTGCGCAAGTAATCGAAAATAAAATATATGTATAAATTGATTCACTTTTTACATACTTCGGAGTCATTGGAAGTCCGGACAATCGCGAACGATTTTTGTATTCAAGAAATTGATTTCTTATTAAATGAATTCCTTTTTCAATCGAATTGCATTTTTTTAATTAAGAATATTATTTTTTAATAAGGAAACAAAAATTATTTATTTTTTTTTAATATGATAAAAGCGTTACATTTCACCATTTTTTGTGAAAAAATATTAAAAATGGACAGTAGGTATACTTTTGTGGTAAAATTAAAAGTTTAAAAAATTCCTCGCCCCTAGGTTACTCGGAAATTTGACGGATTTCTTTTTCGCGAATATCGTTGAAAAAGTGAAGATTCATCGTAGCTCCGCGAGCATCTGATTCTCTTGCTGTCCGAAGTCTTCGTATACAAACGCACATATACACACTCGCAAACACACACGCATGTGAGAGCATTTTTCTCTCAGCCCCTTCCAACCCACCTCACCCTCATTTTCTCTTATGTGCAAAGTACGTAACGTTTCGTTAATTTAAATATCGATCATATTTTTGTTTATAGATCGTATAGCTCGTCCAACTGTAAGAGAAGCCGAGCCTCGGGGATCACAGATTGTAAAATTGGTGATCGGTACAGATTGGTGCAATTTTCGATTATTCGTGGATCCGTTTCGTGTCATTAAAAAAAAAAAATTCATCGCTCTCTCTCATCGATTTTTCATTTTAAGTTCAATGTGTGTGTGTTTTTTTCCAGTATCTTCTTTAAGGATTTCAAGGCGACAGCTCCTGAAAGAAAACAGTAACGGTCGCATTTTTTTTTCGTCTCTCTCCGTTTCGTTTTTGCGAAATTGTTTTTCCGTTTCCTTTTTTTTTAAAGGCGGATTTTGGCTTCGTTTTCCCGATTGAACGCACACGCGCCCGCACATTTATATCTACATATATAGAGAGAGAGAGAGTGTTTAGATAGTCGATACATTTCTCGTAGGAGATAAAAGTAGAGCTCCACTTGCAGCAAATAAAGTCATACAGCATACTGTACCAAAACCGATAACCGGTTTCAATTTCAAACCCAGGGATCTTAAAATCAAAAAAGAAGAATAATTATTTAATTGCTCGAAAAATATTGTTTTTCATACAGTATATCATGTAATCTTATTTATTGCAAATGAGCACTAGTTCGATCCCTTAGAAGGAATATATATCGATTTATCAAACTTTCTGTACACAAGGCATACACAACTGAACAACAGCGGGTGAACACAAATGATAGAATGTGGAAACTGGACGAACGAAAACAAACTAAATACATTTGTTTTTTTTGAAGGAAAAAAAAACCAATATTGCTAAGCAGTGCGAGTAAAGTGAATTTTATCATAAAAATGACAATAATAATAATAATGACAGCGATAACAATAATAATCTAAGGATGTCTTCCGGCGTTCATCGACCGGAAGTAGCCAATTGAAATAATCGTTCCTTGTCCTTAATATTCACTAAAACATGGGGTGAACAAAGTTTCGTGAAATTTCGTGCTTATCGTCGACTCGTAATTTTGACACATTTTTTTGGATACGAAAACCGCAGAATTACGAAACATGCTATCTCCGTTGCCGATGTCTCCACACACAACTTTTCAATATTGCCAATCGGTGGGGGCGTCGCGAGAACGACTGACAAAAATTTGGATCGCTCATAAAAATGTTATAACGCGACAAAGTAAAATATGCATCATCAAAGGACGATGTTTTTATTTAAAAAAAAAAGAGTAATGCATAAAGACGAAATACCGAACGCGTTTTTTTTGTTATATTTTTCGTTGTTTTTTAATTTCCATATTTAATCGTTCTATTTGTCACGATCACGAAAAATCACGATAAAAAAAAATTTAGTAATAGAATTACAAACAAAATATTCGAATAAATTCAATGAATTTTGTTGGTGACCTAAAAATTGAAGGAATCTTTCATTTGTCAAAATGTTGCAAATTAATTTTGAACTTGCATAAAAAGTAATTTGCATGCCTTGTATTCATATAATTTTATATAAGGTGTCATTCAATTCTTTTGTAGAACTTTTTATTTAAAAATAATCCAATGCGGAATAATTACGCGAAAGGCCGTCTTTATGCATAAATAACGTAAAAAGAAAATACAAAAATAAAAATCGATAAAACCAGAAAATGTTAGAAAGAAAACGAGGTGCGGAGGTGACATTGGATACTCGGAAACTAAACGACACTGGGATACGAGGAGTGCTCGAGTGAAAAAACAGCACTAAGCTTTTTCGTTACGCAAATTAAAAAAATATATATACTCGTGCGCTTTTTACGTATTGCAGAGTCAGTGGAAAAGTCTCGACAATCGTAAATGATTTTCGTATTTGACGATTTCTAAAATAATAATTCGTCCCCCCTACCAGCAACAATAAAAAAAGGAAATAAATTTGTTAATATAAGAAAATGAAAATATATATTTGTAATTGCAAGAGATTTGAGTGATTTGGTTTTTGATTAAAAAAAATTGATTTCTTTCTTCAATAATAAAATGTAAACAATTTCTATTTGGAAAAAAAATCAACCTTTTTGTGGATCTGGCTTGATTTCGAATATCCGTTATTTGTATGGTAAGTGCTTGTTCTTTCTGTGGTTTGTGTGCGTCGTGATTGCGTTATTTTGTTCTCGTCTCTCCTTTTTTCTCTCTCAGTGTGTTTCTCATTGTCTCCCTCTATCTAACTCGCTCGCACACAAAATTGTCGTTTTTTACGTTCCCGCTTTATAAGTTCAACGTTCGTTTCAACAAAACAAAAAAATTACATTTATCGAAAGGAGCGTGACTTTCTAGATTCGCGATCGTTTTTCGTTAGTTTCTCGGTCGGAATCGGAATCGGCTGAATCGTGGAGCGGCGGAAATTCGGGAACAGCCTCGCGTTGCTGCATCCATCCTGGCCCCCCAGCCAATGCCTTGCCCTGCGTCAATTTCGTTTATATCAAACAATTTTGCCCAAAATTTATTCCTTCGTCAAGCTTAGCACAATAAATGGTGATGATGAAAATAATGAAATTTCTCGTGGTAAAAAATCGGTAAATTACCAAACAACGTTTTATGTAAATAATAAAAATAAAAAAGAAAACAAAATTATATCGCGATGAGAATGGAAGCAGAAAAAGATTTGATTTTTGTTTTCGAATTGGTCGATTGTAAGCCCGCTTGCGAAATTCGTGGAACGAATGATGATTCGATAATAATACTAATGATCAATTATAATACATAAATGCAAGAACGCACACACGTGGACTACCGCTTTTTCACCTGCGACATGTGCCCGATTTTACATGCAGCCACACATGCGAAACCCGTACATTTTCATTTTTTCCAAAATTTCGAAAATACTATTTTTCTAAGTTCAAGAATCTTCCCGAGAGCGATTAATCAAATTTTTTTACTTTGTTAGCTTACTCGCTGTATTCGTTCTCTTTCTCTCTTTTCTCCCTTGTCGACAAATTATGGAGGAATTTAATAAACTAACGTTATTGAGAATTCTCCAAACTCTTGAATTTTCAGAATGTTTGAATTATTGGTGTTGTGGAATTGTTTGAATTTTGACATATGGGAATTTCCAAAATATTGGATTTCTTGAATCATTGGAATTTTTGAAATTTTTTCATTGTTAGAATCTTTAAACTTTTTGACTGAACAGAACTTTCAAAATGATTGGAACCATTTATTGATGATGGAAATTTGAAAATTATTGGATTCTTAATTGGACTGGATATTAATTATTATTAATTTGAGAATTATTATTGTTTATACTTCCGAAATATTGGAACCTCGAAATGTAGGGAATTATGAACTGTCGACACTTCGATGAATCGTTCGAAATGAATAATTTCGAACTCATGAATTATTGGACATTCTGGAGTACAGAAACTTTCGAATTATTGCAAGAAAAAAAACTAGAAAAATTCGACAATTGACGAAAGTACTCAATCAAAAAAGTGCCAATAATTCACGAATTCATTCAATCTTACCGAAACCAAAAACTTACGAATCTGTTCAAGCTAAAAAGCTTTATAAGGGATAAGAAGTTGCTGATTCAATGGAACCTAACAAACCCATTAGCCACGGGATTATCCATTTTCACCCCAAATTTGAGCATTCTCCGAAAATTCTTCCACAATCCTAACAATAAAAAAACGATCCAACGTATATCTTTTTCAAGTCCTAAAAAAAACCTCACTTCACCACAACCCAAAAAAATACGATTGACAAGCGACCTTCTTTATTTAGAACCGCCGACTTGAGGCCAGATGATTTAAAAAAGAGGAGCCTCGTCACAAAAAACGATCCATGAAGATCGAAGATCCTAGGTTTAATTCGAGGAGGGGAAAAGGGGAATATTTGTTTTTCTCAACAACGACGAGAAGCACGAATAACAAATGAACGAAAAAACGACTACTACTACTATATATGTATATGAATAAACGTAATACGCCGGGTGTCCCAATTTCAATCTGACACCCTATTTTTCTCCGAAAATATTGCTCGACTCAAATATGCTGTATAACGAAAATTTAGGGCTTTAAGGGGGACGTTTGAAAAAAAAAATGTAGTCGATGAGAAATTCAAAATGGTGGCGTTAGAGTGGCCGACATATTTTTTTTTTTAATGAAAACTTCATGAAAAAAAATGACGAACAAAAGTGGACAAATTTCTTTGGATTCGCTATTTTTTATTTTGGATCGAACGAAACATTGTTTAAAAACGTAAAAAGAATGAACCTTGAACTGCTAAAAATGTTGTTGTACAGTATATTCGATCCGAGAAAAATTAGGTATAAGATGAAGATGGGACACCCGGTATAATTGCGAGGTACGCGACGTATTAATTATTGCACTAGCGACCCCGATATAATCGAAGATTATTGGAACGAGAATTGACGCGAAGATATTGGTATCCCACGTGATATAATAAACGTTCGATTTTAATTGAAATTGTGCTTTGTTGGACATTGACGAAATTCTTGATTAGAGGAGATCATCCATGCACAATCGCAGCCTTCGGGTCACCCCTTGTGTTGTGTGTGTTATCGACGATACGGAAGTCGCTCGTCACGTCACTGTAAAACAATATACAGACACGGGACCGATCACTATCACTCAATTTAATTTATCTATCTATTTCTTTAAATCTCGATTCCTTCGTTCTCTCTCACTTTCGATAAAAATTTAACGGAACCGGACACACCACAAGGCTCCCGATTCGTCGATTTGTCACGTGATGAAAATATTGAAAATACAAATTTTATATTTTTCAATCGGTCTACTTCAGCGTAGAATTCATCGAACGAACCCAATTTCCCGTTGCTTTACAAATTTACCTTTCTCCGCTATAAATAAATGAAACGCCAAATTTTTTAGAACCTTTAATAACAATCCAAAAAAAATATTGCTATTCTTTGTACTTGAAATTTTTCAGAATTTCAGGTCTCAGGAATTTGTTTGTCGGATAGAATAAAAATGTTTATCGTCGAAAAGTGTTCGCTCGACGATTCAGTCGACTCGATCGGCACACTTCGATCGATACCGAGTGGGCTTAAAAACCGCGTGAAAAATAACAATAAACAAACGATGAAAAGTAATAACGATGCTAATGAAACGATATACCGATGATACAGGTGCCGTAAGGTGTGCTCGAAATATGCAAATGGTTAATAATCAAGCTCAGACTCAACCGCAAATAACGAAATAACAAATTAGCAACAACCAAACGAAAATTAACAATAAACCCAAACAAATCCAAACAATGAACTCGTTAGTTACAGACTTAGATAAAAAGAGGTCGCGTTGAGATTTTATAAAAAATTTTTTTCCAATACAAATTTTCGTTGAATTTTTTTTTCAAATTCAGGCTTCAATGTTTTTCAACTTTTCAGGCTCAAAATTTCGAATTTTTGAAATTCCGAATCTACAAATTTCCTGAAGGTCATGCCGGCAAAACTTTCACGAAATTTGTTTGGGTTCGTAAGTTCAATTTTAAACCCTTGATTTTAAACAAAACCCAAACATTTACAAAATTTGACGGGCGGACGGGCAACAAAGTGATGCTGTAAGAGTTTCTTTTTTTCCTTTTGAGGCACGGAACCCTAAAAAAGTGGAAAGGCCTTAAAGTAGGGTAAAACGAAAAAAAAAGTGTCAAAGCGAAAAAAAAGCTTCGAAGGGAGAAACCATCAAAGCTTTCGAAAAAGAAAAAAAAAGCTCTTCGAAAATAAAAGAACGAAGAAAGCTGCGAGGAGAGAAGAGAAGAACTATTGAGGGAAATAGTTGAAGAAAAGCTCGTCAGGGACGCAAAAACGATCGAGTAAAAAAAATGGCAAACACCAGTGACTCCGAGAGTTCAATGCATACTAAGCAACCATTCGGTGAATGTACACGCCCGGTGTAATGTACAGTAACTTGGCGATGTTGGCGAGTCCCCATACTTATTTCGATCCTCGCTCACCGTCGCTGCCCCTCACCATTCTCCTCACTTTTCTCTCCACGACTTTGGCTAAGCCCATCTTTACGGGCCTTGGCAACAACCCGAGGTATATATATTCGCGGGGCAACACCCCGAAGCAGCGAATAACGCATGAGAACATACACACGCGAGGCATGCACATGAGAAAATACACCTACGAAAGAATAGCTGAATTCAAAGCCATTGAATTTCGAGGACATATCGAATGTCCCCATAATCAACATTACGTTGAATTGAACGTCCTCGAAATAACTATTTTTTTTACAAATTCAAGAAAACAAGACCGAGATATTAGATTAGGTGATAAGACCAAAAGATTTCAAGGACGAGGCATAGATATTTCAGGGACATTTGTATCAAGCTCGTCATTTCGAGGACATTTTACACAAGCTTGAAGGTCATTTCAAGGACTCGATTCTGATGGTCTTATCACCATCGGGAATCGGTGATGAGACGAAAAAATTTTAACGCGTTCTCAGCCGTATGTACTGATAATATACATTGCGTATAATTAAATGGCTTCAAAATATCTTTTCTCTGTATACGTGTATACATGAAAAAAATTGCACCGTATCCAAAACCCATACACCCTTAATCCCCTTCCCTAGCTCGCAACCGGTTGGATCTCCTCCAACTCTCGATTCCTCGGTCCAGTCATACCCGTAGCTAACCAATGCTGTAGAGTGTTGTTGATCGGCGCGAGGTTGCCCGCCGCGAAAAGTATACTTGTAAAAGCGAGGCAAACTCGAACGCACTCGCCAGGCTCGTCGCGGGTACGAGGACGAAATGCGGATAACAAAAATAAAAGAAGAAACAAACGAAAAAGAAGAAAAACGAAAAACAAAAAAAAACGTTTGTGATGGGGAAGGCACATGCGCGTACGAAGAGCTTCGGCTGCGGCTAAAGATCGTTGGAATGGACGAGAAGAAAAAGAGCGAAAAAATTTCTTTATCGTACCGTCGGTTTTTCATTATTCAATTAAAAAAAATTATTTAAAAATAATTTTATTAAAAAAATTAAAAATTACAAAACAAAGTTAATTTTTTTATAGGCAAAATTTTCATAAATGAGTGAACAATTTTAGCTCTGCCAAGCGACGACCTAGAGTCATTTTCGAGACTTTTTCCAACTTGAAAAAAATCCAAAAATATTTTTACAAAACATTATAAATTTTATCGTTTTCTCTAAATGCACATAAAAAGACATCCCTATAAGTTCGATCGATTTTATCACCGAGCCAAAAATCTTCGAGTGAAAGCGACAGCGAGAAAAAAAACAAAAAAATTGGCAAACATGCAGTGTCATATCGAGAGTTTCAAAACACCAGTGATGCGACAATATTCTCTTTCTCTCTCCACCGCTCAAGCGTATTAAAATCGAGATTATCCAAATTCAGATTTTCGAAAATAAGATTTACAAAAATGATTGTTTTTTTTTTTTTTGGAAATGAGAAAAAGAGCGGTACGCCGGATGGAACTGATGATGAGAAGGATCAAAATCTTGGATGAAAAATTTGGATGTCTCGACTAACCTGGTGCATAGGGTCGTAACCCATCGAACCGTCGTTGTACGGCTGCGATCCGTAATCACTTCCGTTTATACCCATTCCGTAACCTGCCATATCTTGGGGACCACCCGGTGGCGCTGGCGACATCATCGGAGTCGGTGTTCCCTGGCTCGCGCCGCCCATGCTGTACGGCGAGGCACCTGCAAAAGCTGCTGTAGAAACGATCGCGGTGCATACAAAGATCGAGGGACAGATAGGGGGCGAGATACCACATATCGGATACTTTTCTTCAACGCCCTAATTTCTGTTATCCAATCCCCTTTACCGACCCTCTTTTTTATTTTTCTCCTTTTTTTGAATTTCCAATTTTTCAAAGAATTCTTGGGACGAGTACGACAGGATATTGTGGAAGAATACTTGTTGAGGACTTTAAACGATAGAACCTCGTCGATCTCGTGGCTTAGGACCGATACTGTGATGGGTGACGGGTCGTAGATAGAATATCACTAAATAAAATGGTACTTATTCCGCAACTAGATGAGAATAATTGAAAGTTGAATAAAAGTCAATATTCGGAGGGTGACGGTTCAGACGTGCACAGTACCGATCAGTGGAATGACCTTGAAGTATGTGTCGTTGCAAACTACCTTTTTTTCGTATTTCTTTATTTTTATTAACGAAAACTTTTTTTTATAGATTATGGCGTAAAAATTGTAATAAAAATATGCACAAACTTTGAATCTATTTTCACAGCCGAGAATGGCAAAATAATTATTTGAATAAATGAAAAGAATGAATTTTCATTGTTTTTCAACGATGTAAAGTTTAACGTCATTATATTATTTTTAATATTTTATATATGAATAATTAATAATGATAATTGTAAATGGGAATCGGATTTTAGCAGCAGAGCGGAAGGTTGCTCGAACATGTCAGACCCGGCAAAAACTATAGTTCGTTTAACGCTTTGAGAAGCGTCGTGCCGAGGCCGCGATTTATTTGTCGTGAGAAGCGACGGAAGAACGATCGCAAGGCCGGTAGGCGAAGCACAAAGGCGCACAAACGAGCAGTAAAGTCACTCGCCGAAATGATTTATCGTTATGAGAATCAGCCTCGCAATGGGACTTTTTAAATATCTTTTTCATTCCTAGCGCGCTCCCGCGTTTGTTCTTTGCTTATTCGCCAAAGGCTATATCGATTTCGCAAACCCAAACAGTTCAGCATTTTTCTCGTATATTACGAACAGTGGTATTCAAAGTAATGAATTATATTTATTTAATGTAACGTTATTGATTATTGCGATAAAATTTGTTTTTATTATTTTAGCGAAGATAATTAATGATTAATTAATTATATGAAGAATTTAGTCAAATTCGATTAAATATTTAATGCCACTTTACTTTTCGATCAATTTATTCCAATTGAATTGATTCAATCGTTAAAAGTGAACAAATTATTTATTAATTATTCAATCAGCACGTCTGAATGGTCACCGCTCCGAGGATCGGCTATCCGCAAACGCTCTGCTCAAAGCGAAGGAATGTGAAACCGTAGCTCTGTTTCTCGATGGGTTTCGTAAAAAGGGAAGGTCCATGTACGATTCGAACAACCATATAAAAATGATAAGAATATTGATTAAAAAAGACTTTTTTTTCAAATAAATATAATTACTTCAGTTTAATATTTAAAAATGTTTCGATAATTATTTCACTTTCTTTTTTTTCAATTAAATATAATTATTCGTTTTTTGAAAAATAAAAGATTAGCTATTTAAGATTTTTCATTTGTGAGGATTACGCGAAATTCGTATATTTGTTACTTTTAATGTCATAATTTATCAGCATTCCGAAAAGTACCATTGGAATATTCAGAGTATTTCTTTTTCTTCTTCGATCATTCGTTTTTCACGACAAACCTGAAGACTTTCAAAAAATCCTAAAACCATCTGTTGGTAAATTTTCAGTCAATTTCAATGGGATTAAAGTTTGGATCGATGATAACCAATGAAATGTTTTTTCTCAATTTTTCATTTTCGTTATATCAGCTGGCTTTTCGGGGCTCCAATTTGCCGAAAGAAATTTTGAAATTTGAAAACATTAATTAAATCATATTTGCCGGGTTCCAATGATTCATACATCACCATCAATTTTCATCCCTAGTTATTTAGGCTTCATTTAACTATATCTATATATAATCTGATCGTATATTATCAGATTATTAAATGCGTGTATATATATTAGAATTTTGTATCACCACCGATCGACAACGTTGCGGTAAAAATGAAAAATTAGAAATCAATTGCCAGATTTATGATTTGGTGAAAATGGTCGTTCGGATCGACTGAACTTACCAGCTGCCTTTTTGGCCGCATACAGATTTGCCTCCTCCTGGGCTTTACCTATGTTTTTCTTGTAACGTATCCTCTTATTGCCGAACCAATTGGACACCTGTCGTTATGAAAAAAAAATGCCGAATTATATAATTGACTCACCGGATAAAGCCAATTGGAGTTCTTTAGGGTGAAAATTTTTTGTTTTTTTCGTTTTTCAACATTTTTTAGTTTGAGTATTCGTTGATAGAAGCAATTACCTGGCTGACGGTGATTCCGCACTTTCGTGCGAGTTCTTCCTTCGCCTCTTCACTCGGATAAGGATTACTTAGGTGCGAGTAAAAGTACTCGTTCAGTATCTCTGACGCCTGCTTGCTGAAGTTCCGTCGCTTACGCCTGCGCACCGTCACAATCGGAAAAATTGTAATCAAGAATATTTTTTCTTTTTTAGTTTTAAAAAATTTTTTATTTATTTCAAATTTTTGAAATATCTGATAAGTAGGAAATAAATTATACGTTATTATATATATAAATAGAGAGGGCCAAGTATAAGAATCAAGAAAGTAAAGAACGATATCAAACGAAGCAAATATCGAAATGTCAGAAATAGAAACATTAAAAGGTAGGCAAAACCCAAAAAAAAACGAAGGTGAATTTTGATGATTTTTTAATCGATCGTCCGCCGTACCTTGCATCAAGGAATCGACTTCTGAGAATCATGACAGCTTCGCAGGTCGATTGTTTCAACTGCATCTGAATACTGGAGAACTTTTTGTGGATTATCTGTACCATCCTCTCGATTTCCTTGGGCGTGATGGGTCTCGTGCGACTCTGTTCCCTCAGAAGGTTCATCACGTGGGTTGTGAACTCGTTGCAGGCCTAAATCAAAAGCGAGATCGATGCAATAAACGCCAAGAGAAACGCCGAAGAATTTTCAAATTTTCACTGGAGCTTTGACGAATTCCCAATCATTATCGATAAGGACTCAATGATTGAATTTTCAATCCTTTGACTTGGAAATCAAAAAGCCAGAATACAACCCGATCAGAAGAAAATTGAGGAACCAAAAAGTCGCAGTGGAAAAGTGATGAAAAAGAATACGAAAATTGTGTACGTGTACGGAAAAGCGAGAAAACTACAAAAACAGGAAGTGAGAGAGGAAACGGGAGCGAGACGAAGAAAAAAAAATTGAGGGACCGGAGGGTTGAGAACGTGGAAAGCGAAATAATATATTATTCGTATAGCCGAGGTGGCGGTTTGAGGGAAAAGAGAGAAAGAGAGAGGATGAAAGAAGAAGCCCTCTTTGCCTGGTTGCTTCGTCCCGACATCAGTATTCGAAACGCGAGACCAGCTCCCTTGGAAGGGGTCAGGGAGAAGGGGATATGTAGAAGGGAAGAGGAATTCGCTTTTCCTGAGGGAAAGCGAGGAGAACGAGAGAAAAGTATATAGGAACGAGACGACACTGTCTGGACAGTTGAGGGGTGTAGCGACGCAGGGGCTGCTTTGCAATTTCGGAATGGATTCCCTTCTGCCAGCACCCCTCGTACATACATGTACGTACGTGGACACGTACACCACTTTTCTTTCGCGCTTCTCACCCACGCGGACTTCCACAACGATCCTTTATTCCGCCACCTTTCGAAAATATATTTTTTCTATTTTTATTATTTATTAATAATAATCTATTTTTTTGCTGTGCGCATAGGTTTGACGAAAATTCGATAATATTCGTTATCAACTGAAAATTTTCGTTTGGTTAGACCGTCGAAACTATTACAAAATCGGAAGAAAAAGTTCGACCCTCTTGAAGCAAAAAAAATCGTGTTTTTTTTCAGTTTTTAAGGGTTTTTTCATGGAAATTTTGGGTTTTGGGGGAAATTAACTATTGATTCATGCTCAGAGGATCAAATTACATCAAAATAGACTATTTAAAAAAATATTAAAAATCCAAAATTTTTTCGGATTTTAGGGCAAAAAAAGTTTTTTCACTCAATCATCGATAACTTTTTTTCCTTTAGGATTTGGCACTCCACTCTGCGCTCAATCTCTTCGTTACGATTTTCTCTTCAAAATGCTTTTTTAAAAATTCAAATCCGATGATTTTTCGATTTTTGGCAGAATTTCAAAGTTGGACGATCGATTTTTGCCAATTTTTCCATACA
>JAPYZJ010000809.1:0-56486 GCA_030522765.1 Ophioninae sp. B BG-2022a
TAGCCCTTTTCGGGCAGAATCTAGCCCATTTTTGGAGGTTCAACCCTTTTTTCAGTGCTTTAGCCCCAAAAGGGCAATCTAGCCCAATTTTCGAGATTTTACCATTTTCTGGGGATGGGGCTTGATTTTGTAATTTTTGGCTTTTCACCATGCCGAGGAATTTTTTATTCTTTTGTACCTGTATCTGCTTCGAGCATTCTAATTGGCCAATGAAGAACCAGCCAATCATATTGTTCGGAGCAGATGTAAGTACAAAAAAAAATTACGTAATATATTTTTACACTGTCCAGAATTATTAATAATACATGGCAAATAAAATAATGATAAATAAACCGCAGTGTATATACCGTAAAACTTCATTAAATCAAGCGGCGCTGATAAACTTGTATCATTTTCCAATATTATCTACAATGAGGTCGTAGCATGGTGGTATCGTACTGACTTCCCATTTCAATCGTCACCATGGACAGTTAAGAATTTTTTTTTGTTTGGGGACTCTAGTTACCATGGACAGTTGAGTGGTTACCAAATATTTTGTTCAACTTTTTTATTTTTGGAAACAACGACTAGAAAAAACTCATCGCAGTTTGTTATATCGTGAATCCAACAAAAATAATCTAATGGAAACCCCTCCCGCCCCCATTCGAGAGAAAATTTTAGTTCGCGGTTTTATAAACACAATATTAAAAAAAAAAAACAGGAAAAAATCGACTATAAGCAGCAAAAATCCTTTTCAGTTGAATTTAGCATACAGCACTGACTTTTTTCGATTTTTAGCTCTTTCTAACCCTTTTTGGCCTCCCGAGCTACCCGTCCTTGAAAATTCAAGGTGGCAACACTGGGCGGTTAGCTGAGTACAACCGAAGAGGTTTCTGATAGCGGATTATCGGGATAGAATTTCGTTTTCACTCACTTAACATTCATCATCAGTTGATTTATCAGGATTCATAAAATTCTCCGTTAACCTTGCATCCCTATGAAAGCAATCTTGGGACTTACCCTCAGGTTGGGTTTCCCCATGTTCACCGTTGTCTGCGGCAGTAATAAGATCCGGTAATACATGCTCCTCTCGCCCCGATTGCGTTTCGTACACGTTCGAAGCTGGCTGGTGTATTTCAACAATACAGATTCCGTGAATAATCTCCTGGCTTCGCAGCTCCATGATTACTCTTCGAGCAACCAGTCCGCAATGCCAACTAACCCCTAACCACGCGCCATCGAAATCGACCGGTACTTCAGCTTAGTGGCTGTTTGGTCAACTTTAAATCAGACCATTCGGAGGGACGAAGCACCGAAGCCCGCGGTTTTCCTACAAGAATGGGAATCTGCGCCACCAGCAGCTTCCGGAACGGACGCTCGTCCCATGCACCTTGATCAATGCTAGGAATTTACGCTATTCACCCCTCGTTCAAGCCCAGAAGGATTTTCTTCGGGAATTGCGAATGACGCGAATACTTGGAGGAACGATCACGTGACCGGTAGTGAAATGGTTGGAAGCGACGGAGAGCAAACATGGTCGTAATGGATTTCGTGGAGGAGGTGATGTCACGGAAAAATCGTGAGCGGTTATAACGGATGAACATTGTGCAGCTCTGCTCCCTCGAGGTATTACTGGATGGATATTACAAAATCGCGAAAATTCCTGAAATTTTCAAATTTTTATTGCAAATTTTGAGGAATATTTGCAATTTTTTAATATCATCTAAATATATGATTTAATGTAAATTTATTTCATATAATTTAATATCATTTTTGTATACAATTCAATATACATAAAAAAAAAACTATAACTAGTTCTTCATAAAATAGTTATACGTGAATTGTTTTAGAATTTTTCACTCAATAATGTATTGATTATTACATTAATGGTTGCGGAACAAAAGGACCTGAATCGCTGCAAATTCTGAAAAAATGATATCATCAAGATTTGTAGTCGAGCGAATGATGAGGCCGAGTTGCAAATTAATAGACAGCGTTGTTGAAAGATTTATTTTAACGATCGATTAATCAACGATCGTTGCAAAAATCAAAAGATATTAAGTTTTTGGGTAACTATTGATAATAATAAGATTATTCGTATTTATTAATTCAACAATTGAGACATTTGGTTTTCGGAAAATCCGACGGGTCATCTAGGTATATACGTTATTACCGATGCTCTTTTTTGAATAAATTTGTTTCTTCCACTTGATTACTCCGACCTCTTATTTGGGAATATCATCCCTGAGGCAGTGGAACGATCTTTTAATCTTATTTGTTCTTCCCTGTGACATCCGAGCGGAATATCCGAGATATTGAATCCCATGTGGAAAATCGAGAATAACCATTGAATACATATATATCTAAAGAGGGAAAGAGAGAAGAGAGAGAGGGGTGGGAGAAAGAGAGAGATATGAACCTTTTTCCCCGCGCCAGCTGTTGGCGCCACTTGTTCACGTCGGCTCGTTAACAAGCTATTGAAAATACTGGAAAAACGTCCAATTAAATCACACGCAATCTAATTTACCGCATAGCCGTGTCCCCTTTCCACTTCGAGGGATCACCAACACCAAAGCTCTTTTTTGTCGTCAAAAAAGGTTCAATTACGTCTGACGATAAGCCCATTTGAGCTTATTGATTTTAGGAAGGAATTCGTAAATTTACAAATGGAATCATTAAAATTTTTCGAGCTATGTATAAAGTTTGAAAGCGCAGCAATTAAAACAATATCCGTTCGCTTGTTTGCGCTTTAGGGTGTTACTATTCCGAGTCAGCCAACTTTTATATCTCGTACCCCGCCAATTAAAACAAGCGACTTTCCCGCGTGCTATTCGGACTCTGTCAGCACAAAAACTATCGCCATAAAATCTGCAAGCTTGACGGAATTTAATGATCGAACACAAGCCGCATATGAAAAATAAAGGTTCGAAATTTCAAAATATCATCCATCGGATAAAAGTGAAATGTATCGAAACACCAGTTTCCTGATTTTATATATTCTGCGTCATATTTAATATATAATATGATATTCCATTTCATATTATATATTATAAATTGTATTTATCAAATATAATATGTATTTAATAAAATAGAATATGTTATATTTAATATTTATCGAGCATCATGTATACATTTAATCAAAATTATATATATATATGTATTAAAGCAAATTGATAAGCTTGAAGTCTACATTGTTCGAAGGCATCAAAAATTAATGTTCGCTTTATTAATTTCATTATACTCCAAAATCAGATTTTTTAGATTCAAGCTCAAATCTTAATCTGCTCTAACATTAATTCTTCATTATCATTATTATACGAAATCATATCGATCAAATTAAATAGTCGAACTGATTCTGCAATTCAGATCCCTAAATAAGAATCCCACCTCGTGTGGTCGATTTTCGTGTTTTCCAAAGAAAGTTGGGAAATAATAATGCTTTTCGTTGCGTACCTTTAACGTTGATGCAGCTTTCATCGTAAATAACGGTTCCTCCGTCATCAAGAGTAATGCACGTTTGACCGGAAGTCGAAGTATTTTTCGTGATATCTTACCACCTTCAACATTCCTTCCTCTTCGAAAAGCCACCCTTGTCCATAGAGACTCAAGTACGCGCACACGCGTTCGTACGTGTGTCCAAAAGTACGTGGTCATTCGAGACCTTTATGGATGAAGTTATTCGAAGGTTCGGACACAAAGGATGTGCCGAAGTACCCCCAATAATAAAAGAGAAGGAAGTATGGACAGGGTCCGAGTCGTACGATAAATTCAATAAGGCGCAGGTCCAAGACAGGAGTTGTGGGAAACTCACTGTTACAGTTCCCAAACGTCTTTACGATAATATTGCCACGACGACAAGGCCAATGAAGAGAGAGAGGAGAACAGTTTGATCTGGAGTTGTGCGAGACCACCGAGTAACTCCCACGTATCGCAAGAATAAACGAGATAAATTGCAATGCAGGGGAGAGCAAGATCATTCTTCCTAACCATCCGCACTCTTATTTCCGTCCATTTCCTCTTTTCCCTACATCTTCGTTTTTCCGAAATTCCCTACCACCGTCATTCCCCAACGCACAAACGGGCCTCCCAATACTGATACATCTACCAGCTCTACTATGGAAAACAATATACCAACCAATTTCCAATTATCGTACGTTTCGTGAAAACCAAAAAAAAAAAAAAAATAAACATTCCTGTCGCTGAAAGAGATAGTCTATTGGCAGAAGTTGGTGCCTGGAAAAACGAACGCCAAATTGGTTCTCGAATAAACTCTCGGGCACGATCCAATTGACTCGACTTTGATTCGGAGCAATGATCCTGTAACTATTGGGAATACTGCTTCTTTGCAATCGTAACTCGGATGCTCACGGTTAAAATGGATTTGATGGTCATCCTACATGAATATTGAATATACAAAAAAAAAACAACGCATTGCCTATGTAGCTCACAGAATGTTTTTTCGAGTATTTACATCCTAACTGAATGACAGCTAAGCTCGGATTGAAATTAAGGTTCATTTTAGTCTGGTCAGGTATTCGTTCCAACTCAATGATCAGCGCAACTTTGAGGATGATCGTTTATTTATGTAGTCGATTTCAAAATCTCGTTAATCTCTGATTGTTTGTAATTATTCAGAATCTTTACGAAGATTTATTTCTCATTCGTAAAGTTTATAATTTTTGTTCAGATCATTCGTTTACTATATTCGAATTTCATTTGATGCATATTTATGATTCTAAAAAATCACATTCCTGGTGTGCGTCCACTTACCCCACAGGAGTGCGCATTCTTATTTCTCTGAATTAATCCTTGCTTGATAAATATAAAGGTTTTCCGTAAAGATTTTTTATTAGATGATGCTAATATCTGACTTTGATTTTTATAATTCTTTATTTTTATATTGACTCAATTAAATTATATTGAATGTAATTGTTATAATTCTCATCTTGAGAGCTCGACGTCTCTTCAAATTACAACGCTTCTTCGACCGTTGTGTGAAAGCTTCACCAGCATGAATCGAGGGGAAATAATTTACCGCCAAAACATTGAGTTAGGGAGAATTCACTATATTACAATTAAACATCTTCGAATCACGTTCACTAAGGACACCCTCTATCAGACATAGCGATTCAAATAAAATGAACGTGGATATCCCTGGAATTAATGACAGTGCGTTTATACCGGTTTGTTCATCTTTAGTGACCGGTCAGCGAACACGAGTCTGCAGTGAGCCGATAGCTTGATAGAGCGTGACCAAAACGATAGAGCCAGGAAAACCGCCAGTCGAGTTAATTCCTTTGTCTCGTCCCCATCCCTCGATCTCTCTCTCACCCTGGTTCCGTTAAACTCATTTACTTCCCTCGAGCATTCTAATTCACGTTCATTGGTATCTGCAGGATAGTTTTTGTACAAAGCCTCGTAGAGTCTCGGAAAAACGAGTCAGCTGGAGGAGCTTTTGTGGAACTTTGTTCGAACGTCTGTTCTCGTTCCATACGCAGCTGGTAAGCGACATACTGTTTCCAAGTTTTGAATATTCCTAAAACCGATCTTTAAATTTGAGAGGACAGCGAAGTTGGAATCACGGTCAGAAAATAATCCACGCAGCTTCGCAATAATAATGAAGGCTGGAGATAAGAAATTTATGAATTAATTAGAGCTTAAAAGCTCGCTGAACTAGGTCGACAATTTTTTTATCGGAGCAGAAACAAAAAACCTCAATAATGGTTTTTATAAGCCACCACGAATATTCAACCTCTGCCAATACCCAACAGCACATTCCAGCTTGGAATTTTCCAATACTCATATTTGTTTAGTCCCATGGAAACGTGGATGAGCGACGAGAGAGAAAAACGTTTGGAAACTTTTAAACATTTTCATCGATTCGCAAACTCGACGTATCTATATCGCAATTTAACGTTTACGAGGTACTTGCGCGTTGGAAGTTTTCGATCACTCGGAATGAATCGCGTTCCTGTGCACTACATTGGTACACTCGTGCCTCTGGGACATGATCATTTAATTGGGACAGTTGACGGCTTTAATTTATTCGCCGAGGACGCAATTCGAATGTGCAATAAGTCGTTCCAAGATGCATCCCATATTTCACACGACTTGTTTGCATTCGTGATTCATGACTCCCACATTCATCATTCTCACGAGATCAACTCGAATCGAACCTGTCTGGATCACGGTGGATAGGCTTTCACTGTTTTGACACTTAGACGGAAGCGACTGAGGCAATATTCCTCAAATTTTTTTTCTCTTCCACTTTTTCCTACTTTAACCCTTTGAAGCATACATTTTTGGAACGATCATCATGAAAATTCTTACTCGGGGGTTTTCGGGGTCGCTGATTACGAGTCTGAATCAGTAACCCCAAATTTTGAATCTGAATCAGTAACCCCCCTCGAATTTTGAAAATCTGACTTCGGATTCGTAATCAGCGACCCCAAAAACCCTTACTCACCAAATTTTCAATTATTTTGTTGGATAGATTCTTCAAAAATGAATTCTTTCGAAAAAAACGTCATTTTTTTGTGTTTGTCTGTTTATAAATCGTATATGATAAACAATTATGCCAATTAGAGTGTATTGTTATGTTCTTACATCCCTCAAATAACTGAAAAGTGCAAAAAACCGTATCTGAATAAGTTCAAACGTAAATAAATTAGACATATTCAATTAAATCAAAGTGGTAACGTGGGTTACCACCATGCCTCTAAGGGTTAATTTTTTGTTTGAACAAAAGTTTGGATCTAGCAGGTAGATTGTAGAAAACTGAAGTGAAATGAGAGGACAATTAATAAAGATCATCAGAATGTACATACAATTCCTCATGTCTGATTTTTGGATGAATTCTGTCTTTTTCTGGAAACTCTTGTTTATTTGTTTATAAGTAATTCATAAATGATTCAATATCCAGTTTTTTCCCGTCCATTGAGGATAAGCCTTTGCTTGGGCAATCGATATTCAAAAGGCAATGAAAAAGACAGCAAAATTCAAAATCTCGCGAATTTATTCAAATGAAAAACAATTTATTTTAATTTATTTAAAGCAAAGTACAGCTTAGCTGAAGGAAATTGGATCTGCCCTCCGATCGCTGTTAATAACGTTTTGCTTGCACTCGTCCGTGGCACGATTGAAGAGTTCGACTACTGCGATATAGGTACGAGAAAAAAAAGTTCGTCGCTCGAAGGGAAGCAAATTGAAGTGGAAGCTTCGAAACATGCTGCTGCAAACACAGATTGCTGCAAACACTTACAGTCATGATTACAACTGTAGAAATCCTAACCAAAATTTAAAAGTGTTTTTCGGGCATAACCAAATTGTTGAAAGTGTATACGATTTTTCGACATCTACGAATGGATTGAATTGAAATTTGGAAGATTGATTTATTGTATAGTAGTTTTGTTTTAATCAGTTATTTTTTTCTTATAAATCCACAATAATTACGTAATTTTTCCTAAAGCAAATCGAAAAATAAGATATAAAATATTTTTCATATTTGAAAAACGAGGAACTGTTAAGTCTTAGACAATTTTATTAAAAAAAAAGGAATATCATTTTATTTCCAATCCGTTTTTTTTCTGATCACCTGAGGGACATAAAAACAGGTTCACCATTAAGTTCCTCACATCCAAAGGTGCTTCACAAGATTGTTTATAAAATCTCAAATCATTAATATTTAATTGCTGAAATTTACTCAACATTTTCGTTAATTTGCACATGAGTAAATGTCCAAACCACTTATCTATTTTTCAAACCATTCAAAATTCATCGACCACAAAAATAAATTCAACTTCATATTCAATTTCAAATTCAAATCGAAATTAAATTCGAAACAAAACTCTTCAAACCCAACTTCAGATAAATGTTTTTCGAACAACCCTGTTATTGAAATGACACATTATCCTAGCTTCTTAAAATCGTAATAATGAAGTGAAGCTATCGATTCTGTATCTAACAAATCCATCAGAGGTGGATGACAAAAACAGACCTTTGCATACCATCCCTTGCATCCCCCTTTTCCAACTGTCTTCAGCGCCTAGTTTGTCAATTTAACGACGGCTTTTGTGCTGCCCACGTGCCTAAATAATCGAAATCCCTGATCCCGAATATAGAGCAAATTTCACAGCAGATGTCCACCAGGGAAAGCTCTATACCGGTGAATTCTTCAACGAGGGTTTGGCACGACCTATTTATCCGCATCTTGCAGAATATCGATGACATATAAATATACATATATGTCAACAATTACACGCGCGATGAATACGGAATATATCAAAGGGGGGGGGGGGGGGGGGGTCGAATCTCGAAGGCTCGTAAAATGAACGTCGAGGTTTGAAGAGGATAGGAGGAGAGAGGAGAGGAATGGTTGAAACGGAAGTACAGACATGCGGAAGCCAAGTATCGCGCAATCGATTATCTGGCATTTCCCAATAAAACCACGAATACGGAAAGGGCACAACCGGATATTATTATTGTCGAATACATCCTTCGTTATCCAAAAAATAACGTTCCATCGTTTCGTTGCTTGTATTTTTTGTCGTTTTTTATTTATTTTTTTTTTTTTTTTCATTTTTTATCCACATTTGATTTTTCACCATCCAACTTTTGACGTGATACGTCGATGAACAAAAAAACGTGGATTACCGAAGCTTTCAATAAATATTCATGAGCCATCGCGCCCGATGTTTGAGCTCCCCAAACTTTTATACCATTATTGATTCTTTTTTCGAAGTCCTCTGTTGAAAGAAAACAACAAACGACAGCAACGAGCAATAAAGTGTGGGGAAGCTTGGTAGGATTTTTCTTGAATTTTGCCACTCGCTGAGTGGAGGAATTTGTTAAACAAAGGAATACGTGCATACGAAAGTTACTGGAGGATAAAAAAGTGACCAATATTTCAGAATTATTCAATAAATCAGACTCGATTTCTTTACAGTTTATCACGTTAAGCACAGTAGTGTTTTCCTTTTTTTTAGGCATAGGCACTTTTTCATCATCGGCTTATTTATCCAATTTATATATTGGCATTTTTTCTTCACGTCACATGAAAATGGATCACTGGTATAATAACATTTTCAACTGGGTCGTAAGAGTTTGGGAATATACATGAGTATGAAAGGATGAGGGTCTAAGAGCTCGAAGTGAGAAATATGGCATTGCCACGTACGTTTAATGGAGTCGGTTTATCTCTCTCATCAGTCGCGTTATGAACCCTAACCATGAGGACCTCGCCGTACGAGATGTTTCGTCTTTGAATGTATACGGGGCATGAGAAGAGTGTAAGATGGGGGACACTGATGAGGTTAAGTGGGTAGATCATTTTGTGCGATAAGAGAATTTTCGCTAACCTCAGAAGCTCTCCTTTCATAAGCCCTTTAAGGCCTGTGGCAAATGTCCTTTATTCGCTATTCCGGTTAGTTTCTAAGTTCAGGAAGGGACGTTCCATGTCCCTTCCTGAAGGGACGTTATCGCTTCCCATCTAAAACGGTCGTTGATTCAATTTTCTGACGTCATTTATTCAAATGGGTGATTTCATTCTGAAGGTTCATTCATCGTTAGGTGATCGACTGTTGATCATAGCCCCCTGAGGAATGCTAGAACTTCCGTCGCGATGAAAATTTTTGTAAAAACTGAAACTGAAAATTCAGGAAAAACCTGGAACCGTGAATCGTCATCGAATGTTTTGTTCACAATATTTTTGTTTTTTCAATGTAAGAGCAGTCATATAATATTATTTCCTAACACTTTCTGGAATCGCAAAAAATCCGACCGGACAAAAAAACAAGATTTTTGTTAAAATCTTTTTGTCAATTTTTTTCTATTTCCATTTCTTGTATTTTAATATTTTATAAATTATGTTATAATCGCATGAACTCTTATAACGGAGAAATTGTAGTTTTGCGATAAACTACAATTCCTCGATTTTGGACTTTCCTTCTGCCCGAAAACCCATCCAATAATACTCTAAACATTTCTTTTTGAATATTGGGACGTTCACTAGTTGACACTTTTCCACGATGAAGCCTTCGATTTGCCGCTTCTCATGGCGTGCTAAAAGTGGAACGTTAAACGATCTCGGAAATTCGATATTACGAGGGCGAAGAAAAACAAATTTTGAAATCTTCTAGATGCTATCAACGCAAGAGATGGATGGAAGAACGTTATACGGAGTTGGCGTGAAGCACACGAGATGCGTCTTTTCTATATAATGGCCCTATATGAGCACCGAGCAAACACAGCAACCTCGCTAAGTTATATTCGTGCTCATATGCAAACACTATAACATCGCAGTTTGAGGAACCTCCGCGTACCTCGAGGATTTCCACATATTTTATTTCGCTTATATACTGGTTGGAATAACGTGTGTACGTGTGCACCTACATATTTCACACGAGCTGCGACGAGATAGTTAGATCCCGAGGATAGCAACTATTACCATATCTTCCAACATCTCCGTGTACACCAACTATTCGCATCAGAGAACTACGTGAAGATACGAGATGCTCATTTCGTAAAAAAAAGGCGCAACTGTTTTGGTACCTTCCTAAACGTCAACGATTCGACCATATTGAAATTATTATTCTAACCCTTCGTTGTGGAAGGTTGAATAAACTCGTCGATCAATTTTGAGCCCAAATACCGCCATCTGCTTGGAGTTTGGAATATCCTCTAGACTTCAAAACCGACACCATTCACACGTCGGAATGTGGTCGACATCACTCTCCTTCTTCTCCAAATCCCCTTTTTTGGAACACGCACTAGGCTGCTATATTTTCTCCAAAAGGAGTGTATTCAAAGAGCATCAGACTCAAATTTCAGGTACAAATTTTCAAAACTTGCGGGTTTATAATTTTTTTCAACGAACAAGTGCATGCTTCTCGTTTTCATTTCTTTATGAATATTAACAATATTTTACGGTTTCACTTTTTCTAAATACATTTTTCGTACATCATCTACTATTTTCAAAGCATGTTTAGTCATTTTTTCAACCTCTTTGGATAGATAGTTTGGTCGCAATATTGGTTTGATGATTGACTGGGTAGAATCAAGCCAGTGCGGCCGAAATAGGAAGTGTGTTCACGACGGGTTAACATCCATCTGAATTCAATATTCAATCTTCTTTCTCATCTCCCCATACCTTCGCCGCCAAAAAAACTATTGGGCGAACAATTGTAAAGCTTCGGAAGCTTGGAAAAATGATTTTGATAACGGATCTGGATCTGACGAAGTTCCGAGAGTTGCTGACCAGCAGGTCAACGATGGCGATCGTTTGCTATTTTGGAAACGGGGATGGTCAGCCGCGGGCATACTTTGAACAAGCTGGGAACTTACGTGTACTCCAATAAAACCTCACTCACATACACAAATGTGGAATTCGAAGGCTTCGAGTATGAAGGGACGAAACAAAACAACCAGCACCAGCTTCATCGCAGATTCGCTGGTAGACAGGCCACAAATACTCGTAGTGCACATCTGACCGCAAGGGTTTTATCGAGGCGAGCCAGATATGAAATAAGCTTTACCAGGATAACGAATATCTGTATCCTGAGCTTGCAACCCATCAGGTTCAAGGCTCGTCTCTACAATAGGATCAACGATCAATACTTGTAAAAACATTACCAATAAAAAAAAGTCACGATTGAAGTTCCACGAGGATGAGATTTTGAAAAACTCTTCAGAAGCAAAACGAGCTTCACAAATCGTGCAGCTTTTGTTCGAAGTACGAATGGAAAAGGTAATTCAGCCGAATGACATGAATACGACGAGGGACCGTTAATCAAGAGCTGCGAAAATTAAATGCAAATCGCACACGACCAACGTCAATGACGAAACGGTATATTTTTATTAGCTAGCCGAGCAATTCATTCATCTCTATGTGTGTCGTCATCGTTCGCTTCCCCGTTCGTCTCTGGCCTACTCGAACTCGCTCCGGAAAAGCCCTTTCGTGTTCGTTCAAATGATGCGAAGCTTGGCTCCCTTGGGGCGCTGCGATTAATTAATTTAAGACCCCACGCAGACGAAAATACTCAGGGTTCATTAAAAAGGTCGAACGCCTTGATTAATTGGCGGTTGACCTTGACTTTGACACGAACGAAAGATTTACGAACGCAAAATTCTCTAACTTTACGGAAACACCAATAATGTTGATCTATTTCGACAAAGCCATTATCTGTAAATTGTCAGATTGCAACATCGAAAAGCTTTGATCAGTTTAAGTTGAATTGTCTCAGTTCGAATTGATTTGCCATAACCAACGCATTTACGGAAAATTCATGAGCTATTTGTGGAATGACAGCATTTTGAAAATCGTCTTTATTACCAATTCTAAAAATACACGTTTGCCATACGACGAGACCATTGAGAATGGGGTACAAAAAAGAGGCTTTCGGTCTCTATACTCCTCATCTAGCCAAACCAGAATAATAGACCACGTATTTAATATTCAAGGAATGCCAGTGTTCTACCTCGGACTAGATTTTGAGATATTCCTGGTCCATTCAATGAAAGGGGTTGATGAGGTAAATCGTACGAGGCGAGCCAGCTCTAGACAAGTCGTAAAGTCAGGAATGCCCAATCACGTTTCTGCTCTGGAATAATACATGAATTTCGTCTATCGATGTTTGTCAAACCCCGGAAAAAAAAACACCATAAATTAATTATAAAAAAATATACACATCACCCAACGGATGGCCCGAATTGAAGCCGTTTCAACCGGCAAATTTGAAAGGGTAAACTGTAAGTTGGCGGAGTAAGCGATGTGAAGTCGAGACAAAGGAAAAGCTTCGGAAATGCATACGACATTCTAAGTGGCTGCACAAGCCTGAAAGAGTCTTCGAGGAAGGATATCCGAGGCAACGAAGGATATCCTATTCATCAGGATATCCGTAAAATTTCGAGAACAGTGTTGGTGAAAGTGGCCTATTATGCAAGCCCAACGATAACTGAGACGAAAGAACCGACCCAAAGTTACTTCACTGCTACATGGTCCCAAGGAATAGCTGGAGGCTGTTGGAACGTTTAACTTGAGGCGTCCTACTCCTTTGACAACGCACGTTATCGTGTCTCGAGTCTAGCTCCCACCTCCCCTTTCACTCTCATGTTTCCTCAATCCAACAGAAATTTCTCGTCGTCCTACGTAATCTCGTACGTTTCCACCTTCGTGGAGGGAAACCAGCGAAGAAATCGATACGCCCCGTCCTACGAGCGATAGAGCACATCGATGTTCAACATTCCTCGACTTTGCTGGGGGTTCGAAGTCGACGAGCAAAGACATTTTTCACCCACCCAGAATCGAGACTTATCACATTCTCGCGAGAGATTTCTACTCCGTGACTAAAGGGTCCGGTTAAAAAAAAAGGATGAAAAAATAGGTTGGGAAAAATCGTTAGATAAAAGATGAAAAATGTTTAGAAATAAGGGGGTTGAAATAAAAGTTGAAAAAATGGGTTGAGAGAAAATCTTATTTTTTCTCTCGCTGTTTCAGACATATTTTGAAAAATGAAATTTGTCACCCAAAATTTAGGTTCGTAAAAAAATTGTGGACAGCTGCTGGACGTATTACGGAGGTTAAAAAAGAGGTTGAAACGAAAAGGGAGTCCAGAAATGCTTTGAAAAATAAAATTCGTCACTGAAATCACGCCCCGTAAAGAAATTGAGGCCAGCAGTCGTTTGTGGAACACATTAAAGAGTGAGACTACCGTGAAAATTTCAAAAAAATCTTTCTGCGGTTGAATCTGTCCGAATTAAAGAGGACGCTTCAACACGTAGTAAAGAAAATGTAAATTTAAGCTGAACTTATGAACGATAGAACCGCTGGTCACATTTCGACCGCTATTTTTATCGAAATTAAGTTTTTCAAAATGGTGCACCCACTTTTTCGGTATCCGATTAACAGATAGTCTCAAAATATGCTGCACTAGTTAATAGTAGTTGGGTCTCGACCAATGTCGTTCTTCCCAATCTTTTTAATTAGGTACTTGCAATAATACCGCCATTTGTCTTCGAAAAACGGAAATGAAAACAAGTACATTTTTTCGATTACGGCAATAAGATAGTCAGAAAGTTTGGTCATATGGCCAATGTTATATATCTTATAATAAAACTCGTAATTTTTTGTTACAGAAAAACCTCTTACGTTCAAAAGTCATTCGCGTCTTTTTGAACGGTATTGATTATCAATTTCTTAGCCAAGTTAGGCAAATAACTCTAATAATGTATATACAAATAAATGCCCAAACCATTTTTCAATCAACTTACTTAATGCTACAACATGAATTGAATAATTAATTCGTTTGGAATAAATGAATAATCAAGGCGTGTTCTCTATAGCCTTAAGGCAAGATTCTACTTTGAATGATTGAAAAAATCGAATTTATTTTGTATATATTTTTTAAAGTAAATGTGTTCAAGGCTATTCTGTTGGACGTCGTTTTCTATGGTGCAGGTATGGCGCTGATTAAGGGTAAGTCAATTCGTTTTGTTTTTAATTTTAGATACTAATTGTATTAGACTATTTATTTATGATACATTAAATAATCTCGTTTATCCAAATGTTTGATGATCCGAACGATACACTATCCCAATTATTCTGAATAATCGAGTTTCTACTATTATTTGAAAGAAAGACGATTAGCTTCTCTCATTGTAATTGGCGTTATTAAAATTCATGACATTAGGTTAATTCATGGTTTGTCGTGACGTTAATTAGGCGATGCATAGTTGCGGTTCTGCATGTCCGGAACGAATATATCGATTAATTAGGCTGACCAACCGTCCGGTGTACATTGCTACGCGAGATACACAATTACGTTAAACGGATGTACTCTCAGCAACAATGACGAGGGTTGGAATTTGCTACCCTTCACTTTGTCTCCTGCGGTCCGTCGACCTCGGACACACCGCAAAAACGCTTCGAGCTTCGATAAAACCCCTTTCCAAAATTGAGCATCCGGGCTCTCCGTGTTCACAAGACCGTGCTAATTTTCCCGTTAATTTCGAGGCTACGTAGCTTGCGAGGAAGAGCCAAACGCGGTCTTCATTACTCCGCTTTTGGCTCAAAGTCAACTGCATACCTTAAAATCATGTCAATGCTCTGAATAACTGCGGTTTGGATCTCATCCCTTTAGACTATGCAACATAACCTGTCTCAGGAAAAAATTTGTTTCTTAATTTGTATTTCGTAAATGGAAATTCGAAATTTAATGGAATTTATATTTTTTTGTGATCCCACAAGTTTTATAACTACTAAATTATTTAGTAGAAGGTTGAAAAATAATTCATGTATTATTATTCTATCCAGAACTATTATTCCTCAAGTTCAGCAGAATTTTCGTGATTTTTCATTGACCCTCCAATAATTTCTTGAAAAAATTCGTCAACTTACTGAATATAAATTTTATTCAATTTACAAATTAAAAATTCAATGCTATTCATTTTTCTTTATGTTCCCGCACGTTTCACAACTTCTAAATTATTTAGTTAAAAAATGCTAAAATAATTCATTTTATATTGTTTTATCAAGAACTATCATTTTTCAAATTTTACTAAAATTTGGATTTTTTTTAAATCAACCCAGTAAAGCCTTGCAAATTGTCTTAACCTAATATCTATAAATTCTTTTTAATTGTCGAATTGTAAATTGAATAACATTTATATTTCTTTATATCGCCAAGCGTTTCGTAAATACTCTGATATATACAGAAAAATTCTGAATTAATGAATGTAGTATTATTGTATAAAAATCTATAGTTTCGCAAATTTTTCAGAATGTTGGCTTTTTAAAATATTCATTAAGTATTCATTTAAGCCTTCGTATAAATATTAAATTATTTTATACTTATTATCATATTTCAATATTTATTAATTCATTCATTTTAATATGCATTCATTCATTCAATACCTTAAAGAATTTCCATCAGGACGAAAGAAAATAAAGCTTTTCTTATTTCATACATTTTCCAACGGAGAAACATCAGCGTTGAATATTTTGCGTAAGGAATAGCAGAAACAGCTTTCATCCCGTGCAACTAATCCGAAAGCTCGTGCATTAGGGCAAAAGCTATCAGGGCTGAACGCGGACTTGGGTTTTCGAGAGTAAGCCCAACGCACTTTCGTGCATAGTGATAAGAAAAGGAAAATCGCGACGGTGCGAAACTTTCGCGATTATAAACTGAAAAGTCTCGAGTACTGGGGACATAGAAAGAGGAACTCTGACGGGAAGTGGAAAGTGCGGTCGCAGAACAGACGTGTTGGTCGATAATTCACATTTTTTTTCATGCCGAGGACGAGTCGTGGGAGCAACTTCTTTCTATCTTCCGTGATTACACAGGGGAAACATCGAAGCGCTGTCAAGAGCTTGGAAGCTCAGAAACCATCCAACGAAATTATTTCACAGTGTCGTGAAGGACGTAACTGGATATCGGAATTGCGTCGTTCCTGAAATAACAGCAAAAAACTGCTTCAGAACTTTCCAAAAACATTAATTGACAATAAGAGTTCTCTTTAATAAAATTATATAAATATCTCATGAACATTGTACATCCAGTAGCAAATGAAACAAACTCAAAACTTCAAAACAGAAAATTTTAAGGTTCTTTCAAAGATTGGAGTGTGAGTTCAGCTCTTCAACTTACAAGTTCGTATTTTGAGAACTTAACAATCAAATTCGAACATACAAACCCAAAGCGAGCAAATGCAACGAGGAATTTGGCGAAATCTAAAATCCAAAAATGTCGTCGGTACGTGTTGGTACCGTTTAAAATTCGGGATCTAAATGTAACACTTATTGGATCGTTCCTAGCCTTTCACGGTCTTCTTCTTTTTCGGTGTGAAAAAATATGAGTACGAAAAGAACGTTGACGCTTGGAAATAATTCAAACTCGATCGATAATAAAATGGGTATGTGATAAAAATATTTTGAAACAACAAGCTTCTATTTAACGCACGAAAAAGTGGAAAACAATTTTTCATGCTGAGACGCCTATTTATGGCTGTGAATAAAAGCTCAGGGTGGTCATTTTTGTAATATTAAATAACTTGATCAATTTAGTTTCATTTACCGAATTTTATTTGGCATAATAGTAGTTATAGAAGGTTTTACCACGCTATTTTAATTATTTAGAAAAATGTTTATTAAAGAATCCTAAGGTTGTTTTACAGTTATCTAAATACAGCAGATTAAATATATTTAATTTAATAAATTAAATTCTAAACGCCACAAGCTTTTATTTATAATCACGTATATGGAATTCGGCAATAAAAAATGATTTCTTACTTTTTAATACATTCAATAAAAGCTTGTTTTCTAAAAGTATTTCTTCAACGTATAAAATTAGTCCACTTTTCAGTAATTAATTGATTTCGTTATATAAAATGTTGACAATTGTGTAAATATTTTTTTATAGATTGCATAATGCAGTATCACGTTTTAGATGCATGATTGCAAAATTTCAAAGGTCCAAGTAGTCTGGTAGCGGATGAATGGTATCCGTTCTATATCTCTCAGAAGGTCAAGTTAAATAAAAACTTCTGATTAACTGCAGAAGCAATTTTGCATCACGTGAAATGAAATGTAGTATCCAGTGGAAATTAAGAACTCTGCAGATGATACGACCCTTCAAGTTCGCGCCAGGCGGTCGAAAATTAAAGTTGGTAAAACCATTAAAATACATTGCCCAGGAAGAAAATAAAATAGAATATTTTTGCCTCGTTACGGGATAAACCACGAAGAGATATCCGATTAACGCCAGATTTTTTTTTTCAAACGGTTTTCAAAAGTCATTTTTTTCATATATCCAAAAATAGCTGTTCGATTTACCAGACTGTCTTGTTTGATCAACCAGAGCTTTCAGGATACCCAGCAAGTCCCGAGGGAAATATACGGCAACGAAAGGGTCGTCGAGTGTCAGAGTAGAAATGACCAAGCATTGTCAGACAATCTGATGCACGAACAGCTTTCGTTACCGATGTAATTTAGGGACTCCGTAATCCGTTTTTTCCTTTAGGCTCTGTTTTTTCAAAACGTGCAAATGGGGAACGATTACTGTACCAACAATATAAAAAAAGCGCTTTCAATGAGAACCCTGTAGGGTCTTCATTGCGTCCAATTAACTCGAGACCATAATCACGTTACTTCTGTTTGAATTGCAAAAATAAGTCGGGTGCAGACTGAATCATCAAAAAATAAGTATTTCTGAATAAGATTGAGAATATTTTGAGGTAATAATAAATGGATATTAAAAAATCGTTACAGTTGTATAAAAAATAAGGAATAGCAATTTTTTATAGAATAATAATACATTGATTAGTAGTAGTGGAAATAGTATTCAATGATATCGTACTGAGTACATATGAGTTACCATATTTCCTATCGTATTATTATTTTTCCTTTTACATATATTCCTCTTTTTTACCACTTATTTTTAGGTTAACGTTAAATGTGAAAAATTTGCCTAAGTTACAAATAAATAGATACCTTGGACGCGTTAGGCAGTGAATTTTCAAAATCGTGAAAGAATTATTTTAACGAACGATAATCGGCAATCACTGTGATATTCAATATATATTAGGTTTTCAATAATTATTAATAATTATAAGATGATTTGAACGTATTAATCTAATTTAAAAATAGAGAATTTTTGTATTGGACGGTTGGAACAGATGTACAGTTACTGGCGAAACCTCACTCGAGCACATACCAATGAAATCAAATTTATCTTTAATTATTATTTAAAATGTAAGACGAACTAAGTGTGAAATTGTTAATAAATGAGCTATCTTATAAACAGCTTTTTTACAAATTAACTTTTTCACAAATTACTTTTGATAATAAACTGAGTAATTTTAATTTACATTCGAATTACATTTAATAACAATTTAATGCCGTGCATCTTTAGCCTTACAGGCTAAACTTGTTTATTGTTAATCACTGATTCCCCAATTTTGGACTAACATTTTGTCCGATGGTCCATCCAATAATACATTAACCATTCGTTTGCTTTCTAACGAGAAGAGCTGCGCTCTCTAGCTCGACGTTACCGGACAAAATGAATGAGCCCTCAAACATTGATAATGGTACACGCGATGCGCAATTTTTCGTTCGATCCATACAAGCCTCAATTGAATTCGATTTTGTCGAAGGGCGAATTGGCAGCTGTCCTTCTATGCAGTACGAATGAGAGAAGGGACTATCGCGAGTGGCAGTTCGATTCTGAAGGGGGTAGGGACACACAGGTAGCCTTGGCCCCTTGCCTGGATGTCGTGCACTACTTTCTGCTCGCTGCCGCACTCTGTTCAATTTTACGCTTTTCCCTCCCTTACACATCCTGGCAGTCCTTTAAATTTACTTTTTTCTCTAACCAAATGCTTAAATTAAATAAAAAAGGATATACAGATTTTTTTCGAGTTTTAATCAATATTATCAGACACTCGTTTAATAACCATATTTTCTGCTATGAAATCGATATTCATCAAGCAGGCTTGTGTAATTCGAAACTCGTTTTGGAAGAAAGGTTATAAACAAATTAAAACAACAAAAATTCAAATATATGATTAATTTTAAATTAGTTAGAAATGGTCAAAATGTATCATACAATTATCGTACGAATTATTTATCATTATTACTGCATTAGTTTATTATAAATCATTTGACGTATTCTATTTATGTACGATATTAATATCGTGAATATATTATATAATTATTGATTATGAAATTTTTAAACAATTGTCGTCATTTCATTTAGGTGTTTCATTATTTTTGTTTATTGTACAATTATCATTGTTTTTATTATATTTAATTATATATAAACTGTATAAAAATTATTGTTGTCATTGTGTTTCTTACGATAATGTGACAATAATTATTCATTGGATTGTTGATGAGACATCGTTGATATTATAATAACGATTGGCAGGGAGTTTGTCTCGATAGTCTTTCTGTGCTGCATGGAAGTGGGGCAAGTGCGGTGTTTTCGAAAAACGTCGCGTAAGCACTGCACACTGATTGTAAAACGCGTACTGGAGCCCCCGCTGTTTTCACCTCAACCTCCATATATTGTAATACCAATGAGTATAATATTATATTTCATGTATTTCTCGTACAAACAAAATAACATTGATAATATACTGACTGAACGTCGGTGGGCGGAAATGAATATAAGCTGTTCATTATTTTAACTTCCGGCTATCCGTAATCGTATTTCAACGCGTCAATGCACCGACATCTCAAATGAAGTGACGAGTAATTGGATTGTTGTTTGCTTGAAATTTCCCGTTGAATTATTATTATATTCTTTTTCTAAACGAAGCGAACAGTAATTGGACTTTTGTCTGCCTGAATTTTCGTTCAGGCAATCGAAAATCCAATTACTATCGCTTCGTCAATTCGTCAAATCGTTATTGCATTTTTTACGATATGAAACGAATAATAATTGCATTTTGATTGGCCTGAAATTTCATTTGAAGCTATTTAATTTTTTTCTCAAATAAACAAACAACAATTAGATCCTTTATCACCTGGATTTTTGCGTTAAATTATTGTTCTATTTTTATCCGTTTCAAAACTCATCACTCGAATTGACAGGAAAGTAATTTTTCAGATTTTTCGGTACTCTGTTTTTTTTTTAAGCGAGATTCACGAAGGGAGCAAAGTCGAATGAAGTCGTATTTAAAAGCAACGAGGAGTATATACTGTTATTCAAATATTCGTGGACGGTATTCTTTGCGGATAAAATAAACATTTGGGTATGAATGACACTTTACCCGTTGTCCTCCGAGTATGCGATTCTTCCGCGCCATGCATTACCCTGTTTTCCTTCCTCTCCTTTTGGATCCCAATTTTGAAGCCGGCCGAAATGTTTTATGCTCCTGAAGTATCACGAGAGAATGCCTGATATTTCTTGCAGCAAAGAAAACCGTTTTAAAATGCACGAAGCTCGCATATAACTAGCCACGAAATTGCTAGTAGAAAGTTGTACATTTTTTATTTCGACTCTACGTTCCACTTCACAAAAAAATTTTTCAAACTTTTATAACTGCGCTGATAGTCTATCAATGTTAATTATCGATATAGGGCCATCTACATTTTCTTTTTTTTTTGTGTACTTATAATTCTTGGTTTAGTGAGAAAGCTGTTTTAGAGAGTTTGTGTATTATTTTTATTTATTTTATAGTCAAATGAAAACGGACAATCTTGAAATAGATTTCGAAATTGAGTCGAGATAATATTATTCGTGTTGACTTTCAGAAATTTATTGAAAATTATCGATTAGTAAAATTGGAGATTATATTCGGTGTTGAAAGAGTTGTTATTAACATCCATGCTGCGTTTGGACTTGTTAGGGTAAGTGTGCGCACGTGCAAATTCATGAACGGTCATCTTTCGTCAAGAGATGATAAATTTTTCGTGTACAAATTTGATTAATGGTTCATTGATGAAGTCGACTCGTTAATCATTAATTACTTCCAGATCTGGTCTCGTGTGTCTATATCCATAACTATTTTCAGTTGTTCCAAAAAATTATTACCTATCCAGAAAGTATCTGAATATCGTTTTCAACAATTTGCCTACTTTATTGTGATTTAATTCCTTGGAGCATTTATATTAATAATTTTCAAGAAAGCACCCTCCTTTCCATCGTGCGTCGACTTACCCCACAGTACAGGTGGGCAGTCTCGCCCATTCTGAATTTCCTCAAATAACCGTTTTTTCAAAATGAACGGGAAGGATTTTCATGAAGTTTCGTAAATGAATAATAAGTAAGATAAACGCCTTAATTGGCGAGTAGGCTTTTATTATTCCAACTCTAAACTTCAAAGCTTGACAAAGCCCATTTAAATTCCAAAGTGCGCACACTTGACCCGTACATCTCTACGTACGACTAAAACTCATTGTTGAACCCTGAAAAATTCTACGAAAAAATAGTGGACTAAAAGCAACGTTTTAGCAAAAATCTGACTTCTGCAATAACTTTGAAGGCGATTTTAAGCCTCAGGCTGTCAGTCATTCTTATCGAATGCGATTCGCCCCCCTCCCCTCCCGCATGAATCTGGTAAAACACTATCGACGTTTTGTTTATCGTGCTCGACTTTTAGCTCGCGGGATAGAAACGAGATTTGGCGGTACTGTGTTTACACAGCGAGATCTTGTCTCTATTTGTCTCGTCGCCAAGTAAAACGAGTTTAGGATCGTCAACATCATTTTACTCCCTCGAGATAGACAGTTTTGTCCCTTCGAGCCCAACCGAATTTTTTTCCCTCGTTCTACAGTTATCCGGGTGGAATATTCCAACCGGGATTTGACAATACTCCCGCGTAGGGATCACCGTAATTTTGGCTTATAGGGCGTGACCGAACTCACCCTTAATTTTCATCCTCGTACGAGCCTGTTCTGTAACGTTTGCTGGCTCTGTTCACAGTTATTTGAGTGGGCGTTGATCTTTCTCTTTTTCCATCTCCCCCCTCCCCCCCCCTCTCTCCACCTTACTCCATCTCTCTATATATCTTTTTGCATCCCCAGTGCACTGCAAAATGAGAACCCTCGTTAAAGGCACGATCCCGTTTCTAAGATACGATCTATATGGATCGTCCGATTTCGATAAGAAACATCCGTCGTCTATTCTTAGGAAGGAAAGATATCACTTCTATTCAGGTTTAAAAAAAAAAACACCTTTGGGATGGAAGAGCGTTTGAGGTATTATTGGATCGACCGTGGAGCAAAAAATTACTCCAAAATGGGGAATCGTATATATTTACAGGACTCAAACGTGTCGTACGTTTTTGGCATTACGAATAGCTTATTTAATAATATATTCAACACTTAGAAATGTTAACTTTCCACTTCAAATAAGTATTGAAGTCGAATTTGATGATATTGGAGAGTGCTTGATTAAGCTTTTTTTGGTGACTGTAAATCTGTCAAAATGTTTTCGGGATTTTTATATTTACTGTCCAATTGTTCAACAAAATTTGTTTCGATTGACAAACAAAACAAATTATGTTTTTTTTAATTAAAGTGAGACGGTTATATCATCTTATTATTATCAATAATTGCTCAAAAACTCAATGTAGATTGAGTTTCCCCACGATGGATTAATTCGTCATTAAAATAAATATTCCTTTTTATTTGCGACAACGCAGTCTATTCATTTGATATTGAGCTTCATCAATCGCTCGATCCAAAATCCGGGGGTAAAATGTTTTCAGAATTTGCGGCGATTGAGTTTCATTCGTTTTACAACTATTAACATCTGAAAAAGCTGTTTTTCCACAGCATACTCATTGAATTCATATGTTTATAATAATTAAAATATTTAGTAAAAATTCGTAAATAATTAAAGTATTTTTACACTATCAAAAATTTTGCGATTCGAATACTTAATGTTTCTTGTTTCCTCCTTTTATTCGTAGTACTTTTGAAAGATGACGATTTTTTTATTTCCTATCGACACAATTTCATATTTCTAAAGTCTGAATAATATTGAGCTCTTTGGCGTATTTTCACTGATATTTTGAGTTATTCGATCGAAAGTTCCATTGCCAATTTTTGCCAATTTTTTTACGCATGATCATTTTTATTTATTTATAAAGAATGGGAAACTTAAAACGAAGTTATGGAGAATGTACTTATTTGTGTTGAAAATGAAACAACTCCACGTTTTGAGGAACAAGTGAATCTTCTGTCGATTTTTTATGGTTTCCCTGTGTTTGAATGATTACTTTTTCCCTCTTTCCTTTTTTTTTATCTCTATTTAACTATATGAGGTGCGAATTTTGGCATAAATCTACACATGTTGCACGATTAATTGTCAGAGAAAAAGTTGGCAGATTGGTGAAGGATGAGAAGCGAAGATTGAGTGGAAAACAGAAAAAGCATGAGAGTGGGGATACATATGAGTCAGGGCTGAAAGCGAAATGAAGAAATTCACTCCCAAGGGTCGATAAACCTTTCTCTCATTGACCCCTTGATTCACCCCTCGTATCTCATCCCTGGAGTTTTTCAAAGTCGAGAAAGTGAGGGGACGAATGCCAACGAATGAACGTGAAATAAGGAGAAGAAAATAAAGAGAAATTTGAGTAAAAGAAGAGCAAATTCCGGAAAATCACTTTTCACTGGTGAAACAAGTTTTATGTCTCTTCATGATGATAGATGTAAAATCGGGTAAGATCCTACGAATGGAGGGAACGTTGAAATAAGGAGCTTCAAACTTTCAAAATACGTGCTTTCGCTGCAAGAAAATTCCTCGAGAAACGAAAAGATAGAAATCTTTTTCGATACTTATTTCTCATGCTGAATACTTTCTTGCTGAGGTACTGTATGAAATCAAGTTGTAATTCCGCAAGACGAAAAATTTGTTGATCATGAGACTAGCTTTTCCCTCCGAGCTTTCAAATTCTTTTTATTCCCATTGTTCGTGCAGCTATACGTTGAATTTCCTCATCCTCGGTGGTAAGCATAGAAAAGTACGCAGTACAAAACTTCATCGCTACCAGGCGATCAAAAAAATCTCTTCGATCCTCCGATAAAACAATATTCAGAATTTCTAGCCTAAATAAAACATAAACTTTCATGGTATGGTTAAAGGGTACCTCTTTCCAATGAAACTAAAATTTTGCACGAATCTTCCTTTTAATATTTTGAGACAACCCTTCAAAGAATTTTTGCTGACTGGAAATTGGCTTTCAAGATATTGAATGTTTATATTTTCGAGCAAGGTTCCAAACCGTCCCTCCCCCGATTAAACCGAAATTTTGCGCAAACCTTGCTTTTGATTTTCCAGAAAAAGCCCTGAAAAGATTTTTGCCGACTAGCTATAGTTTTTGAGATATCGAATTTCAAAGTTTATCATATCAATAAAGTTTATCAAGTTTTTTTTAGTTTGTTCGGGTTTATTTGGCTTTATTTGGGTTTTTTAGGAGGAAGAAGTACAGTAAAATGAATAAATTTCAAAATACGAAAATTTGAAAAGTATTGCTAGTAGTCGCCAAAAATCCCTTTATGGATTCTCTCAGGATATTAAAGGGAAGGTTTGTGGAAAATTTGAGTTCGTTCAGAGGCAGAACGGTTTGAGAACTCCATCCATAATTCATGCTATAATATAGATTACTTTTCTCGAGTGAATAAAATCGCGAAAATAAAGGAACTGTCCATATCAGATTCGATTTTCTCGACGTATTCGATTGTTGAAAACAAATAACGAGAGGAGACACGACGTTTCACCCCGCCCGATCGTTTCACCGTGTTCTTTTTATACTCGTATCGCAAAGGGGAGAATTTTGTGTATCGGAGCAATCGCAGTGACTTTGAATGGGAGGGAAATCGTGTGACGTGCCTCGACGGATTTCAGTGTCGAAATCGCTCGTTCAACCGGGGCATTCCACCCTGCACACAGGATATGTATGAAAGCATTGCACACCGATATAAAGCCGCCTCCATAAAACAAATATTTTTCTCCTTCAAGTGCTTTGAGCTGGCGCATGTTTGCAAATCGAGAAAAATATTTATGTATTGTAGCTCCACTTTCTAGGGCATTTTACAAGTTACAAGCTTTTATTTAACTTGATTTTCTGTGAGATGCAAAACGAAAAATCAACATTTCACCCACTATCACTTAAAGCTCTGAAAGTTAGCAAACATTCGTCTAATGAATGCCGATACAAGGTTCAATCAAAACAAAATATATAAATCGATAAAATGCTCAATTTTTTTCGAAATAAAATCAATTGAAGATTACAATATATTTTATATTAAAAAAGTACAATATATTTTATATTAAAGTACAATAAGAAGAAGCACAATATATTTTATATTACAAAAATAAGATTTTATTTAATGCCCTAAAAAGAAGACTATTTCCTTTTTATCAAGTTTTTTTTTATCAAGTTGGAAGCGCCAATCTTTTATGTATAATCGCATATAAGTAACTTTAAAAAAATATTTTCTACTTTTTTCAATACAGTAAATAAAAACTATTTGTTTAATATTATCTTCGTTAGTATTGCAATCATATTTTTTACAACCAATTTTGTCAAAAATGTTGTCGAGTTCTGCAGTCAAATGAATCGAATGAATCGGAATACCATTCGTGCCTGAGATTGCTGGAAACATAATCATATATTCGAACCACCTACACGTCCCGATTCGATAAAAATATAAAAAAGGAAAAAAGTTTTGCGATCCCATGATTCTCCAAATTCCGAAAAAATTCCTAACCGAAAATTGAGCGACACGGCAAGACCAAGAACTTTTTTTACGGTGAAAAGTTTCACGGAGAAGTCGATGTTCAGAGTCTGCGAGGAATTTTTCGATGAACTGTGGTTCCCCCAGAAGCCAATCTTCACCCTGTCACGTTGACAATTTCTCTCTCACAGTTTGAAAAAAGTGCATGAAGCGCAGTGATTGGACTTGAAAATCTGTCTCTTGTTTTCTTGTATTTTTTCTCCTCGATTTTCCTGTTCGTCTAGACTACAGTGAGATATGACTTTCCACTAATTAAAAGGTTGATATATTATTAATCGTATCGTAAACTGCTTTATTCCCGAGCTCATCAATTATCGATCGACTTTCCAATCACGACGATTCTTCACTTCATCACTTTGGATAATCAGCATTTACGGGGAAATATATCTTCACGAGGGCAAAATCGCGGATCATTTCTGACAATTTATTTAACAAAAATTAAACAATATTTCTAAATTCGATTTTTATACTTATCAGTACAAGTTTTTAAATAAAAGAATTTTTTATTAACGAAAACTCCTTTTTTCAAACTCGATAATATGAAAAAAAAACAATTCGTAAAAAAATCGATTGAATATTGATAAACCTTTTAAACCAATGAAAAAATAATGCAAAAAGAACACTAACAAAGCAATATTTCCTCTTAATTAATACTGACGATTATTCCAATAAACTTCAATTGGAAAGTTCATTTGTCGTTACCATAAGTACTGTATTTACACATCGAAAATTAGACGAGGGACAAATACAAAAAAGAAATAATCAAAGTACTGTCTTCACAGATCGACAATTGGACGAGAGAAAAGTACAACAAAAAATCAAAGTATTGTATTTACACATCGAAAATTGCACCAGAGGAAAGCACAAAAAAACAAGTACGAAGTACAAAGGTTTGCAGAAAAAAAACGAGACTAATTGAAAACCACTCCGATCTCCGATGGCAAGTATTGGGGTACCAGGAAACACGCACGTCACAGGTATATACTTCGCGTCGCGAATTACATGGCACTATCGCAATCGAACCTCTGACAATTACAAAGACTCCGGCAGCGAGAGGTAGCAGAGTGCTACATTTTCCACATCCGGGAGTGACTATTAAACAGTAAATGTTCTTCGTGACGACATTTTTAATGAATGCTCCTTTTTCGGTCGTAAGTCACGTCTGGGCTAACACTAAGTAATGGAGAATCGTTGCAACCGACCTAACGAGGTTAACCACCAATTTGTAGAACGCAAGGAATATTGAATATTTTTTCTCGAAACAATTTAGTTAAATACGTTAAAACAAGAATAAAAATAAAAACAATTTTTTACGTCAATTAAATTTGTGACTATTTATATTAATTTAATATCATTTGATTGTTTTATTGAATTTTAATTTCTTGTATAAAAGCATGTATAAAACAATAAATAAAATCACAGATATCAATATTAATTGTCTTGAATCGTTGAATATAAATAAAAAAACATTAAAGCAAATCTTGTCAAGTGAATGCATCTATAAAATAGTGAGCAAAATGTTGAAATATTATTTCTTTTGAAAAACGAGTCCTTAAATTTTCTTTGAAATTGAAAATCGATAGAACTTCAATAATAAAAATATGTAAAATAATAAACTCCGATAAATATTTATTTGCAATTTATTTACTGACCCTATGCAAACTCCAGTTTAATATTTCCTTGCGTATATCAAGGAAAAATCCCATTTTCGTTCATACCTGACATCGCACGTAAAAATGACTAAAATTTTTGCGATATTTTCGCAGGAGGACTCAATTTTGCCTCGACTTCATCATTCAACGATTTACCTCAATTTTCTTCTATTCTCACGAGTCCCCGTAGTTCCCCTTCTTTCCATCGTCCTCGCAACTACCCTGCAATATAATTTGCTATCATTTTCCTCTCCGCCATTCCACGTGGATTCCGAACGTGAACATTTGTTTCCACGAAGGGTGCAAGAACGAAAAGTAAAGGGAGAAAAATGAGCGTTTCTCCATTTTGAAGCTAAACCATGAAACGCGCATTTTGAGGCCAAATCGTGAAACGACATCGTAAATTGCAGACTTTCATCAGATGCATTTCAGGCACCTGTCTTTAATTAGCCGAACTATTTTGCTTCGATTTTTGTATCATTTTCTTTTTTTTTATTGCTATGATTGCTTATTGACGATTCCTTGTTATATTCGTTGCTCGTTACGTCAGCGATTCTGGTATATTGCTTCCTGCTTATTAATTCCTGCGGTTTGCAATTTCGTTGAACCGGGTGGTATTTGAGCATGATATTTGACCATGAAGGCACGATAAAAGTCATTAGCTACGCACCGGATTCAATCCACGAGTAATTTTCCATTTCTCGTACCACTCTTCATTTGTGTCTTTAATTTAACTATAATTGGAACAAAATCATTTTCACGACCCCTGTTTTTCGTATCGAAAATTCTATTCGCGTTCTCAACGCGATACAACTATGATATTTTTCTTTAATGATTTTTTTTCACATATAATCATTTGATTTTCACGATCTCATGTGAACTGCTTAAGGATCGGAGGACTAAACTCCAATTTTTGCTCGGAAAACAAATTAAGGCCTTGCCGGATGGACCCTCGGACAAAAAGTTAGTAAAAAATCGTGGATTCACGAGTTTAAAAAATGTCGTATATGTTTGGCCTTACTTATTTAAAATTAAATTAAGATAAATTCAATTAACTTAAATTTGAATTGAATAAAAATTTTTTAAATTAATAAAATGGCCATATTTAATCATAAATTGTAACTTGGAAATATTAACTTAAATAATAATTTAAGAAAAATTCGACGATAGTGGCATATACTAAACTGTAGTTTTGTCAGTACCTCTGTTCTAGCTGTCTAACAAAAGTATTTTTCAATTTTTCGAATTAATTGCTCAGTTCGGATAATTTTGTTATTATCGAAAATTGCCTAAAAACTCAGTATATATTAAGCTTTTCAATGATTGCTTATTAATAAAAATTACTATAAAGATTAAAAATAATGACAAAAGTTAATAATAAATCTTCCCGGTGTTGTCAATTTAAAAAAAAAGTCCTCCTGAGATAATCAATTGCTACGACAAGTCTAATGCCGATAAGAGCTCGAAGAAAGGATAAAATCGAGAGCAAGAATACGATTTGAAGTAAAGACTGGAAGATGAAGAAAGAAAAATATAAGAATTAGTATAACAAAACAGAATGCGAGCAGGAAGTAAACGAGCTTCGAAAAAGTGGAATACGTGCATCTTGTGCTCTACTTGTATGATATTTCCACGGGAAATTGTCGAGTACGGTTCACATCCAATTTCTCGACCCACCGTCCATCTTATCAGCTGAAATGAAACTCGATACGTTTGAACAAAACCGGAAAGCGATTCGATCTCGAAATCGCTATGAAATATAAGTGCTTTCAAAGTTAACTTGACAAATATCAAGTGTAAACTCATAGTATGGAAAATTATATTTTCCGTATTCGATTGAATGTTTATCACGAGTCAGAAATAATTTTCGTAAGTCTGAGTCATTAGTTTAATTTCTTTTATAGCATAATTGACTTCGACCTTAAATTATGTAATTTTGTAATCGACTTTTGAATCTTAATTTTATTGATTTATAATTGTCAAAAATATTTAAACTGAAATATAATTGATTTCTCTCTTATTCAAATTATTTCAATTTTTTTTTCATGGTCTATTTTTATGATCAGACTGAAACTAATTTGAGTCTGACTAAAAAATAGACTACCAAGACTATAAAAAATGTATAATCAGACTCGAACCGATTGTGCAATAATTAAACAATAAATTTCGATCATGAAAAAGTGAATAATCAGACTCAACTTAATTCGGATCCGATTACAAAAATAGGCTGTAGATAAAACTGGAATTCTTTGAAAAAATGTAAAACCGCAGAACAATATAAACCGTAAAATATTGACTCATACGCGGAAATTTCTTGAAGGTCCATTTTATTGCAGAAAGGAAGAGGCAACTATAGAATTACGAGTCGAGAAGCAGCGCTTGTTATTTTTCGAGATTTTCCTGCAGGAAGCTTGTTAATTGCAAATGCAATAAGCCTTCAAGTGTATACGAAGGGATGCTCATCAACGAAGTCGAGTGGTTGTGAAGCCCTCGTACTTTCTTATGCTTGATAAATTGAAACAATATTCCCAACAGAATAGAATTTCTTAAAATTTCCAGTTATTCGATGATCCCTCAAACCACTCAATTGAAAAAAGTACGATGGTAATTGTCGATCGTTTCAGTGTATTTACGACAGCACAATATTAATAACCTTTCTGTATTCCCACTAATTGAACAAAATAATGAAATAATTAATTTACAAATTGAAACTGCACGTACTAAATATAAATGCCATTAATTATCTCTTCACCGGAAGTGCAATCGAGCCTTATGGTGACGAAGCACCGAAATAAACAAAAATTCGTAGGTACGTAACGTTGTCAATCAGGTGTAATTTAGATCAGTTAATTTTAATTAATCTTTCCCCCTGAATCAAAGCCTTTTTTATCGACGGTGGAAATTTACTAAAACTGAAAAGTACAATTTGTTAAAAATCGTCAAAGTTGCTTTTTGTACGCGTTATTAAATCTGCGAATTCATAACAGTTTCATAAATCAGTTGACGAAAGTTCCACTGCTTTTAATTACATTTTTAAACACTTTGAAATTTTCTGAGAAACTAACACCTCTGCAGGGTGAACGATGAATGAAAGTGTGAGTTTAATAGTCGCTGACAATTCAAATTTATTTGCTTTGTTATTGAGCCAACATAAAGACTCTTCATCTAAAAGCAAAGATCTTCCGAAAGCCCCCTTCATCCGGTCGAGCTGAAATTTTGCACACCCGTTGCTTTTGTTATTAAAAGACAATTGTTAATAAAGTTTTCGTTTACTCGTGATAATTTGCGAAATATTAAAGTTTCAAGTTTCCAAGTAAGGTTCCCAAAAAGTCCCTGTTCCGAGAAATTCCCCGTGCAATTTTGCACAGATCTTGCTTTTAGTATTGTGAGAAAACCCCTCAAATGATTTTTGCCCACTCCCGATCATATCGAGATATCGAATTTTTACGTTTCTGAGCGATGTCTCGAAAAAGATCCCCCCCCTCTCGATTAAGCTGAAATTTTGCTCACACCTCATTGTCGATATCCCAAGAGAAATCCTGAAAGAATTTTTTATCGTCTAGCAACAGGTTTCGAGATATCGAATTAAATAAATGACTTTAAAAATTCGATATCTCGAAAGTTATCGCTAAACACCAAAAATCCATTTCGGAGTGTTCATAAGATATTGAAAGGAAGCTCCATGCAAAATTTCAGCTCGATCGAGGGAGGGGATTCCTAACCTTATCCAAAATCAATACTCAAGCAAATAGACGGATATACTAAATGTATTATTTAGTGCAAATCGTAATATCAATGATGACATCAAACGATACATAAAAATGAATAATTTTATTCGGTTATTGGTTTTTTCGAACGATCTAATTGTATATGCAGATACATCTTTTTTCACATCCTCGATATACGGATACATACATCTATGTGTATATTCGTATACATAGATATCGCAATAGCGTTTGTAAATCCTTGAAGCATTCATCCGTGCTCGCGACGATATATCCAATTTCGCCTCGTTTGCAACGAGATCCGTTTCAATTGCACGAGAAAAAAAGCAATTTATTTCTCCATTGAAATTTATTAATTGCCAATTTTTGTGTTATTGTGCTGATAAAAGATCGGCTTTTCCTGCATTCGGAACAACGAAGTAGTCGATATCAAAAACGATAATGAATATTTGCAAAATTCAGTCGATGAACTCAAATTCACTCACAGCTATTTTCATTTTTCTATAATCCATTTTTCCATATATCTAACAGGAAATCCGCAATGACCAGAAAAAAAAAATAGAATATATAGGTAGCGACACAAGGGTCAAGCTTGTTTCTATAAATCGATCGTTGAAGAGATGCACTTCAAGGAGATGAAGTAGGTTAGGAACACTACGTTGTTCACTTCGATGTATCTCGAGCAGAAACGAACAACCATAACGAGGAAACGCGCATTGACCTAAGGAGTGCATTGAGCTTGATTGCTCTGTGATTTGGATTTTTAAAAATCTCCCTACTACCAATATTATCTTTCCCAATTGAACGCTTTTCTATATTGGAAAAAGGCCAGAAGTCTTGAAAATTTGAGGAATTACAGTTCTTGATGGAATAATGATGCATGCATTAACTCAGACTTTTCCATCAAACGATTGAATAGCTAAAAACATATAAATTTAACACGAATGAATTAATGGGTAAACAGCTGCTGCAGACGTTAATGGTTGCAAAACGAATGGAATAAAAATACTACATCATCAAGATTTAGGATTGAGCAATTGATTAGGCCGACTTTCAGAGAAACATATTAAAAAAAAATTATTTGTAAAATTTTGATTTATTAAAATTATAAAATAATGAAAGATTTATGTTAACGATCAATTAATCATTAGTCATTGGAAAGCTTGATGTATATTAAGTTTTTGGGTAAATATTGACGATAATGAGACGTTCTGAACGTAGAGTTTGAGTAAATGTATAATCCTTGACAAAACCTCAGTCAAGCAGACGCTGATATCATCGAATTTAACTTCAATTACTATTTGAAGTGTTACGTCAATTATTATTTTAATTATTATTTCAAGTAGAAAATTAACATTTCTGAGTGTTAATTTATTACTAAATTTCCTGTTTCTATAGATAAACATGTACGACATGATTCAGACTTGTAATTTGCACAAGATCACAAGAGTATCAGATTTTTACTGACTTTTTAATGCGCGAGCGGTTGCACGGTCACCGCTCCGACTAATGGTCACGCACGAAACTTCTTCACTGCAGGAACCATCGGATCCAGACCTTGACCATACATCCATCAATGTCAACGTTCCCCGAGATTTATACACGACTGTACGAGAGCTAAAGCACACTTGACATATAATTTAATGCTCACTTTATGACTGTTGCATCGTAATGCATAAATATTCCTGTATATCGAGCCTCCTCTGAGCGGTAAAATATGCAGGATCTCCCATGAGTTGTATGATAAATTTGGGAAAAAAAATGAAAGCTTTTAGCTCGCACAAGACCATCAGCACAAAGCACCACTTAAAAATCAATCTCACAACGAGGATAAACTGACGATTAAAGTTTGAAGAATAGTAAAATTCTATCTTCAATAAAAAAGAGTGCTAGCTCCAATAAAAAAACGGTTTAGCTGAAATAAAATAGTAATCAAGCCCTAATACGAAAAGGACACAGTAAAACCTGATTATCATTTTCGTTCAGACGTTACTTAGTTTCTTGAACGATTGGCCGTAGAACTTCGAAGAATCCCATTCCTTATTTCGCCGAAGAGATGCAAAGTGCATTTCATCGAATAAAAGAATTGACTGATGAGTCAAGCTCGATCGTATTCGAACAAAGAGCCACTCGTGAACAAACAACTCTCATCCGAGGATCTATCGTTCACACTCCCGACTACCTTGCGTTCTTCGAAAGACCATTTTACAAGAGGAAGAACCTGACTGGTGGGCGCCATCGTGATAACAGAGTCCTCCCAAAAAGTTTGTGTTTTCGCTACAAAAGTACTCGTATATAAAACTAAACGTAGCTATCGGTTAACCCGACCACGATCGAACTTCACTCACAACTTCGTAATTGTTAAATTTTCCGTCATACTGTTTATTCGATTCGCACTTTGCATAATGAAATTACAAGTGCCACCAGCTGCTTACAACTTTGAGCTTGTTTTTCACGGTAGATCGAACGATCAGAAAAAATACGAAGTGCTTCGAGGGCTTAAGCTATTTTGAAAACTTGGACGGAAAAAGATGAAAAATCAACTTTGGAATAGTGGGTACAAGGGCTGTTTGAAAAGTTCTTTTCCTGAACGAAAACCTATAGTACTATATGTACTCTTCTCTCTTCCAAGTATTTTTTTCGAGCTTTGATAAATAAAATTCGAAACTGAGCCAGCGCTGGGTCGATGATTAATTTCCACGTAAATGAAGACTTCAAAAATCTATTCAACAATAATGCACGTAACGCATTGAAATTTGGCATACGGTTGCTAGAAATGCGAAGCTAATGTGCCAGTATAGATTTATTTTAATACTTAACATTAGAACAAAAGCTTTTAATTAATCATTGCATCCTTTCATCCCCCATCCCTTCTCTTTTAAATCTGTCCCACATTTTTCACTCTAGTTTCCACATGATTAATAACTCTCGATTATCAAAGTTTTCCGATGATTAGGGGAACATATTTTTCCACTATTAAGGGGCGAGCCACTGTAACGGCTCAAATAAAAGGTTTTTTCACTAATTTTTTGCTCATGAAATTGAAGGTATTTGGAAAAAAACTTTTAATGGTGTTATCGGGCATACATTAAACTTTATTATAAAATTTTTTTACAGTAAAAAAAAACAAAATGTCGGTTCCACAGCTATCTTCCCGGGACATGTTTTGCTTCCAGGGCTCCGCGGCACGCAGCACCACTGGTGCACTTTTGAATCTAGAACAAAAAAAACCATTAATCTAGAGGGCTATAGCTAGAGAATGTCGATCGGATTTTAAAAAGTATCAATTTTCGTGGATTTGGCGTGCGTTTGAAAAAAAAAATTGATTTTTAACGAAAAAAACTGCAAGTTTTTTGTTAATAAAAATAAATAAATGAAGTTCTGGAAAATTCCGATCGACATTCTCAAGATAATGTAAATGTTCACATCTGGTTACAATTTCAAGTAAAAAAAATGAAAATTGTTCGAGTTATGCTGCTCGCTATTTTGAAAAACCATGTTTCGAGAAAAACGCGTTCAAAGTTTTGCGAATAGTTTTTTATTGGAAAAAATTAAAAAAAGAAGTTAAAAAAATGGTTTACCGTTAGTCTGCAATTCCAGCACCGTACATTTGTTCTTCGATAGCCAAATTTTCGTCTTCTTCGTCTTTCCTGGTTGATTTTTAAAGCGCGCGCGCACTTTTGGCCGCGTCGCTCAGAGATGTCTCCGCGTGCGTGATGCGTTTGGCATCGGCTTCGATGCAGAAATTATATAACTACACCAATTTCCACCTCCAACATCTTGAATATTTGCAAGACGTTGGTAAGGCCACCATTAAATATGCAAATAGCGATATCCGTCGCGATATCTAGTACAGTTTTTCCGCTTGGACAACAAATTTTTTTTCGCACAGGACCTTTTTTTTCTTATTCTAGAGGGTTTAAACTATTTTTTAAGCCAATAAAAAAAATCGATTTTTCAAAAAATGGGTCACCAAGTATTGGCCTAAGCTGATCCTGCTCTACATGAAAAATCGCTGATGCCACACACTGACCACACATCCCCCACTGTCGATGAAATATCCTTTTTTTTCGAACAAATTGAATATTCATGGACGTTATTTAGCTTCTTTCCTTTTTTTTTGTGAAATTCCTGTGATCGAAGGGGACCGGCTGTTTCAGGCGAGAGATAGACGTATGGAACCACAGAAGCCATTTAGGGGGTGAAACCTCCACCCTCCATCTATCCCCATAGTAATGGCCTCGTCACGAGGTGCGCAAAGCTCGCACGGTCACGTATGAAACGTAACGAGAAAATGAAAAGAGCGCTGATCAATACTTATGCCCCGCTTTTATCTCATAAAGAGTAATTGTGTGGCGAGACTGACAGGAAGCGAAGCAACAGAATGTAATGAAACGCGTACGCGGAAAAATCACAGCTCTCACGGCATGTAAATTTATTAAGGAACAACAAGCTTTTCGTTTCTCGGTCGCTCCTTCAGCACGACAAAAAAAAATCAAACTTCCTTCGTTGATTCTTGGTTTGGCAAAAAAAAGATTTTTTTGTTCTTCTTGGAACTGACTTTTTTTAACTTTTGTTTGTCACAATTTTTGCTCCGGAGTCCAGAATTGAATTAATTTGTTCGTTACATCGATTTAGAAAAAAAATCAGATATATCGTTTTTGGATATTTAATCGTTATTTTTTCTATATCGCCCAATAAAAGCTCGATTCTGAATTTGGAGTTTTGAAAAAAATAACAGATGTTAGTCTGATAAATATGAAATTTTCGGAAAAATCTTAGTACGTGTACCTATATGTTCTGAAAAAATTTAATCCGAAGAGAAAAACATTGGACAAAATGTTTTGTGAAATTGTTCAAACTCAAATCATTTTGACCACGCTAAATTTACAAGAAATTCATAATATTCCAATAAAACGTCGATTCTGAAGTTGAACTTTTGTTGGAGTATGATGATCGAGAAAAAAATGTTAATTTAGAAATTATGGGGCTATAGGAAAAATTGACGTCCATCCGAAAAAAAAGCAATATGAAAATAAAAACAGCTCGACTTTTATATTTTTTATGAACATATTAAATTTACCTTATTAAAGTTGTCTTAAACCTCGTGATAAACTTAGGAAAAATTGTCGTGCATGCATATTGCGTAAAAAAATACAATGTAAAGCTAAAGACATGAAACAAAATATTTTTTTTAATGTTTAACGATCTACAAATATTTCTTTCCCGATTGAAAGATGAAAAACGCGAATTTTTGTGAGATAAAAAAACATTTAACAAAGTACACCGGGCAAAAAGAACCTTCATTTTCGAGGGGTAGGAAAGTCTTCGGACCAAGTTCCTCAAACTGTCCACTGTATCGAAGTTTTCGTCTGTAACCACTGATTAAACGTAAGGACGAGGGGAGGGGAGAGGCTGTGAATACAGAGTGAAATGGAGCTGCTAGAATGCGCACAGAATTTTGTATAGAAGCCTCGCGTGTACACGAAAGAAAGGAGAACTGAGGAGGGCGGTGAAAAAGTCCAGAATGAATACTCTAATGAATGCTTCATGTAGAATAATGGAGAACCAGGAACAAGTGTGGAAAGTAAAGCGGACAATTTAAAAAATTGCAAGATCATATTTTGAAAGTTTCTATATCTATTCTAAAGACCCTGCTCAGAACTTGATAAATTTCTCTTTTTCTAAATATGGAACATTGACTGGAGTGGATATCGGCGTAGTAGATAATCATAAACAAATCGATGGACCGCAACAGTTTTAGAAACAACAATATTATTATTTGGATATAAATTTCGTAAAAAACTTTGGCATTGATCTGGACTGAAAATTAGGGAAGTAGAACACCTCGAATAAATCGGTAGATCATAACTGCTTCATAAACAAAGATTTATATTTGACATAACCAAACATTTATATTTTTTTACAAACAAACGTTAACCTTTTTTATGAAATTTGGTGCACAACTTAGATAATTCACATATAAATAAATACCCAAACGACTTTTCAGCTTATTTCTTCGAAATCAATTTTGTTGAATGGTGCTCATTATAATTATACTCGATAATTATCGAGTAATTACAATACCCCAATTCCTCAAAGATTTCCAGACCCTTGACTGTAATACGGAATTAATTCATCTGTCCAAAAATTGAGAGAAAGTCTTCATCTGTCATTCGTTAGTTCCTGGCATTTTCGTTTGCTCGAAAATCGTATTGAAAGAAACAAAAAAATGAAAATAAGAATTTCGTACTTGATTTTTCCAAGGGGAAGTTTTCGCTGTTCTAGAATAGTGAATACCGAAGTACGATTTTTTTTCACGATTGAACCTACTGGATATTGAATAACGTTCAACTGCTTCGACTAGGAATTGCCCCTACGTAAATATACACCGGGTGCACGCAATCCGCGCCGGTTATCGAACCTAAGCTATTTATAATGTGATGGCAACAAATCAATAGGAATTGATTTTTAATTCCGCGACTTGGAAACCTCGCCTATACCGTTTACGGCAAATCGAAGTTACCGCCTGGCTCTACGTGCCTTCATATCACGGCAACGTTTGCACCGTTGAAATAGAATACAGACGACAGTTGCATTGCATTTCTGAAATGTCGTCACGTTCTCAGTCTCCCTAATTAAATCTCATATACAACATTTTATTTTCACGGTCTGGCCTGCACCAGATGGTCCTAAAAATCGGACTCTTTTATGGCTTAAATCGAGAAATAAACTATCCGAAATAAACTATCCGTACTTAACAAAAATACATTCTTTCTTTTATCGAAAATATTGAAGTCTGTTTTATCCAGTATGAATTTAAAAAATTTGTATAAATTGTCGAGCATCATAGGAAAAAAAAGGTAAACGACTAATTCAAGCGAATACATTTTTTCTCTTCAATATTATATTCATTTTCGAAATTTAATTATATCATATCGAAATTTAATTTTACGCATTTCGAACATATTTGTTAATCGAACATATTTGTTTCGATGTTATCCATCAAAACAAATATGGAAAAAATATTTTTTTGACTCTCATTCGTGAAGGAACCCAATCCATTTGATTGCTAATTTTCCCGAATAAAATAAAAGACGAAAAACCGTTTCGAAATGAGAGAAGGAATGAAATATTTCGGAGCAATTGCGAAACCTGTCAAAAGCAAGTGTGCCTGTAAGATGAGAGTTAATGGACGTACATGAGCCGGAGGTGACACGCAACGAGCTGTAATGCGCACTGTACACATGAATTCGGTTGTCCAAGCATTTGTCTACGGATAGTGGGGTAAACAGAGGTTTGTTGACAAATTAAATTCACCGTCGGACGTTCGCTGAATCATTCATACCGTGGACGTACGACGTGGACACGAAACGACGATGAAATTCCATTTAACGGGTCTTTGAATTCATTTATCTAGGCATTCGACTGTCCCTTTTGGACTGCCCATGCGTTAATATCGAGCTTCAGCGCCAAGGATTCTATGCAGCCGGATAAGTCACCTGACTGCGCTTGCGAATTAATTGAGGTGTGAATTCGTCGATGGGTATCCTTCCCTCGTAAGTTCATTGATTAAGGATCAATTGAATCCAAACTGGACGTTATCACTCTAGTTTTAAGTTTCCGATTGGAGGTATTTCTGAATCGAGATTCCGGCCAAAAGTTAGTTCAAAATGAAGGAATCCTGGATTCGCAAGGCTAAATCATACTCTACATATTTACCAATAAAAATGGCTAATATAATAATAAATGAACATTGAAAGATGTTAATTATTTATTTTCTATAATAATCGAAGTCAAATTCGACGATATTGGCGCGTTATCGACCGAACTTTTGTCAGTAACTGTACATCTGTTCCAACAGTTTAACGAAAAAGTGCCTAAATTTTTTAATTTAATTAATACCTTCGTATCATCTTATTATTATCGATAATTATGCGAAAACTCATTAATATTGACAGCGTTAAATATATTGAATTTTCCAATGATTGCTAATTAACGTATCGTTAATATAAATCTTTCACTGTCTCATGAATTAACTACTAAACGCTAGAATGCAGTTTATTTATTTGAAACAGCCTAATCAGTCGCGTGAGCCTAAGTTTTGAAGAGATATATTCAAAATGTGGGGGATTTAGTTCTGATCGTTATGCAATCATTAATGTCTTCAGAAGCTGTTTTCCTCTAGGCGACGGTATTACATTCATACAAGTATGTTTATAACTAATAAATTATTTATCAAAAAAGATTCTGAAATAACGAATGTACTAAATAATAATCTACTAAATAATTTATGAGCAATAATTAATTCTAAAATACCTATTATTAGTTATTCAATTCTAAATGATTAATGTAATTCTACCATTCCACACATTTTCATGAATATAAAATGCTTTGCATTTTTAATTCGTTCATCCAGTAATACGTTAATTGTAACGAAAAGATTATGCTCCATTTTTAGATTTTTTAGCACGCCCAAAAATTATCGGACAATTATATCAGAATATAAACAAGGAAGCAAATGTTAACATTTCTTACGAGGAACATCACTCTAGTATAAGTGTGTTCGTTCAAATCTATACATGCGATAAAGCATTAAAGTTTATCGAATCCGTATATTTTTTTTATCGCCGGAAAAACGCTTATAAAGGATGGGATCACTCGGGGAGAAAAAGCGCGGTTGGATTCCCGTTTCACGCACGAGCAGACAACCGATCTGAATGAAATAAAAACAAAAATTCTTCTCACTTGAAGCGGTAGAAAAACGACGCTGAAGATACAGTAGACGGAATAAAATTAAGAGTTGAAGCACCCTTCATTTTGCCTTTTTTCATTCGACATTTAGTTGAGTTGCCTGAAAATGAGTGAAGCAGGTATTATTTTTAAGGACCGACGAAACTGAAGTTTTCCTGCACTTTTTCCGGACAGCGACCTGAAGGGGGTAAACGACCCTTTCCACGAATTCATTAATCAAATATCAAAGTTATATATTCTGAGCACAAAATATCCAGTTTCCACTCGGTATTCATATCCACTGATTAAAAACAATTTTACAACGTGCAATCCAGTGTTTTCTAGCTTTCCAAAATAATGAACGTTTTCACGTTAAAAAAAAATGTATTTCATAATACAGTTGTAAACAGTTCTTTTGTTACGATATTGAACAATTAACATCATGACAAATGCATTGCAAAAGCACGAGAATCGTGATTAAAACTCTCTCAGTTCTCTCAACGAAGACTACCTGACTACCCCACGTTTTCCTCATTTCCCAGCTTCCTCAGAAACATGGAAAAGAGACGTAAGCCCTGGTGGAAGCGACGACGCGGCTAAAAGTACACCGAGAGGTTCGTAATTAGCTCGGTTAATGAATTTTACTTGAGTGCCTTTTGTACAAAGTGTACGGATCCTCCAACTCTCTTATTCGGACCATTCAATCTCTCTACGTCTCTCTCCATATTCCAGACTGAAACGAAATATAGAAGGTGCGTAATTTATTGATAATTAACCCCCTTGACGTTATCCCAGCAGATAATGGACTTCGATTGTTTTGCCTAATTATAGGGTAGTTTTCCAATACGCCGCAGGATTATTTCGTCCTTCGAGCGCAGAGACGAACCAAAAGGAAGCTAAACAATGGACTTTCCAATATTTGAAAAAAGTACGATACGAACCTGATATGCAGCTGAACGATTCCCTCGTTCGTTGATTAACTCAAAGACAAGTTTGCGTTTCCTTTTACTCATGTTCCGTCCACGAAATATTTGTAAAAAGCACCCTTCGATCTTTCTATTTCTTCTGGAAGATCATTTGTAGGAATTGCCAAGAATTCAAAGTGCATTGATTGATGAAAGAGCTGAGTGGTCGAAACCAGGATTTCATTTTTTCGTATAGTAATTTGAAAGCTGTGTAATCACTCTAGGAATACTCTTGTTGATTCGATAATTGGAAACTTATTGCTTAAGATGTTTGACCACAGGAAAAAAAGATTTCGCTCACCAGAGATGACAAACAGCCGCGTCAACGAAACGGCCTTGTAATCTCGTTGGTGTTATCTATGTAAATCGGAATGGATGGTAATAACGGTTGGCAGCGACTGAAGCTCCGGGATAGCTGTGTCTATTCCACGGTCATCACACATACGCGCGGAAATCCTTGTGACAGTACTAATTTTTTGTTCACGACGTGCATTCCCAAGTACCGTCGTCAACGTCTGTTGCGTAATCCAACTACGTCGTAAATCGGATCTCCTTTTCGCCATACCTCATGCTAATTTCTTCTAGGCAGCTTGCGAATGTTCATCCATATTTATTATACATTACGACCATGTCCATCATCCTTTTTCCAATTTGTGTATGTCCCAACAAGGAAAAAAAGGTGCGATGATTAATCCTGATGATTATTTCGTGCCCTGATAATTTCTTCGTATCTTGGGTATCTGCTATGGACTCCGATCCTTCAAGTGACCCAACTCACGGAGTGGAGTACGAACTCGACATGATATCGATCATTATGCACTTGTCAAATTTTAAGAGAAGCTCGAAGAAATTACTTGCTGTTATTTTTTTTTAACGTGCCGGTGCAAACAATGTTATTGTTCAATTAAATTACAATTTGAATTTTTTTAAAGATTTACCAATTATCTTCTTGCTATTTTTTGTTTTGTTTGCGTTTCGGTATAAAAAATGTCCTCACTCAATTGAATAGCAATTCAAATTATTAAAATGATTGAAGAGTTCACTTGCTGTTATTTTTGGTTTTTAACGTTTCGGTATAAAAAACCTCGTCACTGGATTAAATTCCAATATAATTCTTTTAGAAGACTTGCGATTTCTGATGCTTTCGAATTGACTTGCTGTTCTTTTTTGTTTTCATCGCTTGCGTGTAAACAATTTGATGACTGAATTAAATTCTAATTAAATTTTGTTAGAAGACCCAAGAACTAACTTGCTGTTAAATTCCAAGCTTGTTAATTATGGTGAAACCAATATGGGGGACTATACGTTTCAGTATAATCACCAATTGGGTAAAGGCATGTTAATTCTCGTCAGTGCCAAATAGGAGAACCGGAAGTGGAGCAATGAAGCGTGTTGGCGGGGTGAAAGGATTGATGGAATTACCAAAATTGTTACAGCGGTGAGTTTGATGAGGGTGGAGGAGAACTGTGTCGACGGAAGAGGGTTTTCCCGTTCTGTCACCCTAGATGTTGTGACGCACGTAGACCCGCCCTGGTAGAGCCTCAAAAAGCAGAGCGACGAAATAAAATAAGAAGAAAACAGAACGATAAAACGACCACTAGGGAGACACACAGTGTGTAAAATTCCACGATAATACCTAAAAATCCATACGAGGATAATAACATTCATTTGTCGAAACAATTACAGGAAAATAATTATCTCATTTATTTTGAAAAATTCTACAAACATCGAAAACGAAGGTTGGAATCTTATGAGTGAAACGAATGCCCAAAATCACACAATTAACCAGACTAGTGCAATAATGATGGCTGATAAAAGGGGAGAGATGAACGTTGACCAAAAAGGTTTCTCGTATTTCACCTCTGTTAGTTGCATTATCCTATGATTTTACGTCGATAAATCGAAGGTTCACGTGTCGTTTTGCCATTTGTTTGTTCTGTGTTTTTAGATTGTTATTTAAATATATAAATTTATTATTTAAATATATTATTTACACCTATATATATATATATATATATAGTTTTAGTGCTCCTTGAAATGGTTCATGGATTCTAACCGAAAGGAACGTCGAAGACCACAACATTAACTTGGACTACTGAAGAAATTATGGCTGATCAGCTGTTCTGAAGAGGTTTGATTGGAGGGAAGGTTCCTCGCCTTCTAACTTTCTTAATTCCATTATTCTATGATTTCACGTCGATAAAGCAAAGGTATACATGTCACCTGAACTTTTAATTTATTTTTAAGACCATTTTAATTGTTATCTCGATATTTCGTAAACGTTCGATATCAAAAACGAATGCGCAAATTTATAAATTTTTCCGGAGTTCTGAAAGAACGATGGCTGCTAAAAGAAGAGAGATACTACGTTGTACAAAGCCAGGAAAGTTTCTCAGCCTCTTTCTGTGTTAATTTCATTACTCTCTGATTTTACGAGGATAAATCAAAGGTATAAAGTTCATGTCTATTTTTAATTCAAAAAGACGTTCTTATTCGAAATGCATTCTTTGAATCTGGAATGGCTCTCTTTCTCGCTTGAGAAGTAAGCGAATTTATCTTGAAACAAATAAAGCTTGCTGATGTACAGCGGCATAAATGGGAGTTTTCAACTTCGCACAAGCTCGAGTTTACGAACTTTTCGAAAGAATGTTAACAATTTATTCATCGGTTCGGGCACGCCGAGCATTTTTTCAATCAAAACATCCCGGTCGCGTTTTCGAAAGTTTATCGTCCCGAAATCGCGTAAACAAACGTAAATCTAATTGGTATTCAATAATACAACCAAGTACTAAAAATATTCACGCAGTTGAAGTGAACTTAGTGTCGATTAATCACGGTTACTAGTTTTTTTTGTATTTTTAATATTCAAATTTTCTCATTCATTTGCACTATGGTTTATTCACTAGCTATGATTTCGGGGAAGAAAACGGTACGTAATAAATTTCAGACTGCTTTTGTTCCCATAACTGAGGCGACGGCGACGCGGTTGAATATTTTCACCCTCTTAGCGGTAAAGGAACTGCCCGATATTACCGTCAAAACCGAGAAACTGCATTAATTCCAGCTGCCAATAAAGTCGCGCCGAAAACCCACAAATTCCACCAAGATCAATCCAGATAGCGATACTTAAATTTTCGGCGGCAATGACCACGAGGGGAGACACTGGTAGATTAGAGATAGCATCCCCTGCGTCAACCATAAATTTATTCATACGACCGTCCCTCCAAAACCCCATTTATTTTTATCGTTGGTACCATTTTTTTTTTATAGTTCATTGTCCTTTCCAAATGACAGATTACATTGCCAGCCTTCCAGCGGTGCTTCAGAATTTTAGTAAACGTTTCGTACATAATGAATTACCTAGCTTTATTTATTAAAAAAAACACACAAAAAAATTGATACGTAATAAAGAATTTTTATTTACCAAACAAGAAAAAGATTCCGATCCTTCGGGGGGTTGAAATTCTCACGGTGTAAAAATCATTCTCCCACTCCATCTCCGCGCACCCACAAAGTTCCGAAACATTCGTCGAGCTGCACGTGGACTTTGTGAAGAATTGCAAAAGTTCCAAGGATGAAAACAAAAGTTCATGGTTCGCGGTGATTTTTCAATGAAATTTTCATTACCGATAAAACGATCGTTTTCGATTTCAACCGGAAACTGTCCATGAAATTATTTTGACACGAAAATGATATCACGATTTACCACGAACTCTCGCTAAAACGAAAAAGCTTTGATCAACGAAACGACGAAACGCGTCGTTTCCTTTTTTTTTTTAAGAGAAACGAAGCTTCGCGATAAGCTCAAGCGCGGTTCGCGTACCAAACCCAACTGGATATCCACCGTTTCTGTTTCCACGACCGCGCCTGTACGCTTTCCCCCCTCAAATCTAACTCACCCCCTCTCAGAAGTCGCGCACGCGTTCCGACCTACGATAAACGAAAAAGCTCCGACCACAACACGAAAACACAAAATAATAATAAGTCTCCAGCATTCCAACGTTCAACATAAATAAAGAGACATTCCGTGCCCGAGGAAAACGCGAAAAAGCTCCAAGACATCATCGTCCTTGAACGAGTCACACTTGCCGAAACAAACACATACAGAATGATTTATCTAGCCTGATGCCCAAACAGATTTCGCTGCGACGCTCTTTGCCATCTGTACATTGTGAAATTTGTTCAAATGAGGATGACAACTTTTTGTCGACCGGAGAAATCCAGCGAGAAAAATTGACAGGAAGAATCAATCAATTTATCTCGAGGTTTTTCAACTTTTATATAGCTTATAAAAATAAAGATTTTTAAGCGTTAGTATGTTTCGTGATAAAAGACCTGGCTCCACGATAAAAGCCCTTAAAAGCTCATTTCGAGCTTCGCCGATGATTGAAGCCTCAAATAAAGCCTGAAAATCACTTATTTTGTGCCCAGCTCTAGAACCAGCTTAAAGCTTTTTCAGGATGGGCTGGTACATACACAGCTTCGACTAAATCTTTTGTGGAATTTTAATAACTAAACACAATTACTAAATAATACGTAAAAATAAGATTTTTAAAAATTGAGGATACCAAAAATTGACTATATTTACATTTATAAATCCTTTAAAAAATTACGTGCCAACTGTTCTTATTGCCTTTGTTAATTAACTAGCAAACCCTGCCCGCGTCACTACGCGAAAATTTACATAAAATGAATATTTTTTATAACTCTTCATGTAAGAATCATGATTTTATTTTCAAATCTACAATAACCGTAATATAAGACAATACATTAAAAACAATAACTCTGAAAATGGAAACATCGCAATTCACATTGATTTAATTCATCGATTTCATTTTCTCTCTTTATTTTCTCTAGCGGGTGAAGATTATTACCCACAGAGAGAAGACAGATAGATTAATCACATTAATCATATGAAAATGTACGACGCATGTATCAACCAAAATTGTGTTATAAACACAATATCATATCGATGGCAAAACTGTCATTGAAAATTAAAAAAATAAATAACTATTGATCCGATCGCTACCACACTTTACCGGATCACCGGCCAGGCCATTCTGAAGGTTGCCTGAACATTTCATCGCAATCAGTCCAGCCGTTTCGAAGTCTATAAAGAACATACATACACAATTTGTCTTTTATAAATGTAGATTTATTCTTTATAGTGACTAATTTCCGCTGAAAACTTGTCATAGGAATAACTATTTCCTTCGAAGCAAACACGTTCGCATTTCCATTGGCAGGGATAATTCACGAGATCACCATGGTTTCCATGAGGTATCTTTGAGGCAACCTTGAGGCTCCTCATGTTTCTGCCTTGGATGTCCCTCAGTAGAAAAATGAGTGGCCATATAACGGGGGCCCGACTAAAGTTAAGAAAATTCTACATAGGCCCAACCAAAGCCCTGACCCAACTGCCGCACGGGATCATTGAAAAGCTCCGAGATTTCGTAGCGTGCAGGTCTTAAGAGATGTTTAATATTTTCCTGTATTTTTTGCTAGGCAAAAACGAGTGCACATGAGCGTACTTGGGTAGCAAACGCGTGCGCGTACTTGAAAGCTCGAAGTACCCGAAGTTACGAGTTTTCCATGCTCGCGCAGCTAATTTTCCCGTTTGAAAATTTATGAAGAATAAAGCTGGGGTTTTCCACCAGATTCGCTCGCTCGTTCGATAGCTACGAACCTTACGAACCGAAAGTTCAAAGCGTTCTTTACAGCGTAATCTTCAGAGACCAGGACTTAATTTCTTTTTCTCTATACGTTGCTTTTTTACGTTTCAACCAGCGTGTCAAGACTGTTCATTAATTTTATATTAAAAAGAGGATGATTTTTGGATGTAAGCGAAAAAATCTCGTTTCGACGGTATTCCATGTGGAAAAGTCTGACAGGACATTTTTACCAGTTTCGTACAGGAGGACGTATTGGACAAGGAAGAAAACGGGCGCGTCATGAAACACGATAAAATGCATTACTACTCCCTGTTCGCCCGTTTCGTAACCCGCAGTGAAAAAAAAAAATGGTCGAAGGTGGCTACCGTTAGGTATTCCTGTTGCGTCGAACGAGGCTCGCTCATATACCACCGTCTAGGCATAGCTGAAAGTCCCATTTGTTTTCCACGCCATAGTCGAAACGAAAAAAGTTCGAGTCGTATCGCGAGTCCTGGCGTGTGTTATGGTACGTGTACTATGAAAAATGATCCAAGGACACTTGCTTCCTGTCAACGCACCGGTCTCGTCTTGGAGAACCCAATGAACATTGCCAGGAAATGGAGCATCTATGAATCTTCTTTTGATAGAATAGAATCACCAGCTTTTGAAAATGAGGCCCGCTATGTCGCGAAGATAAATGCGATTGGCAACTGATTCAATGAAAATGTTGCATCTCCGCAAATGACATTTTCCTATGTGGAATATTCAAAATGGCAGGGTATGGAACGATTAAAATCAGTTCACAGTTTTAATCGTAAGTCTGGTAAGTTACAGCGTGGATTTCGTGAAGGAAACAATATATTTGAAGGACATGTAGAAGATCGACATAACCTCACAAGTTTTTTAAATCTGTTTTCTCATCGGTAGTTAATGTAGTATTAGCCCATTGATTAGTCAACAGTATAGTTATAATTTTTTCAGTCTGAAAGTGGAAAAATACAATACATGTAATCGTGTTCAATTATTATTATCAAAAATGATGTACTAAAATAGTAATTAGCTTGACTCAAGTGGTCTTACGAACCGCCATTTCATAAAGCTGTCCCCGAAAAAAATTACGAACGGAAATGTCGTGTTAAATATATTGATTTGATGAATTAATTACTGTCGTATTTTCTTGGTAAGGTATGCTAAACTTTAGTAGACGTAACTCTGAATTCCTATATTACAGTATACGAAAAATCAATTATGTTTCTAATGAGGAAGTTTATGCACGTACTACTTTAAGTTTTCAATGAAAAATCGAACATCAGTCTCTGTACAATTCACAGACGCAGAGGTTGATGCTTCTATTTTACCATGAAAATGTTACATCCTTGAAAAACTTCGGTACCGTATTCGGCCACTACAACTGAAAAACGATTTGCAGAGCTGCATGTAGGACCATGGGTCCATTTTTTTTTTTGTTGCTATTCCCCCAATCACTGAATTAGACTCTTCTGTAAAAAGGAGTCCTATTTTTTCAGTCACAAGAATGGAGCACCTGAAATGAAATTAGGGTAATTCAATAGCAGGTGCGATTTGATTAGTTTGGGTTATAATCAGCTTCGGAGCGGCTTACGAGCTGGAGTGCAGCACATTCGAACGGTTATCCTTTCATCGTGGGTGCACCGACTTCGCGTAAACTCTCATTAAATTGCGTAGTCCGGATGGGGAAGATTATCTGATCATTCATGCAAAATGCCGGATACGATGAAGCAGATGGTTCATTAACGTTCCAGCGAGATGGAAATTTGTAGAGAACAGGTTGTTAGAGCCACGGAAGCCTCGAGCATAAATGTCAATCTTCATAATGTTGGAATATATCCATATTCGTCAATTTTTCAAGCTGGTATTCTTTTTGTGGAATTGCAATTCGATGCCAATACGATTTTCATCATTTTTCGTTACTTTCACCATGTGAACATTGGCGTAGAATCGGCAACAATTTTTCCTCTATTGGAATGTGAACCAAAAAACACGTTTCCACATTCTTCCTACGAATAAAGGTGAAGATAACAAAATAAGTATATGAAAATAATTTAATTATTTTCGATAAATATCTATGTTTAATGCTTGATCGTGGTGACTGGCTCCCGACATAACCAGATATGGGGAAACATTTATTTTATAGAGAAAAAATTTTTTTATATTTAAATTGCTTAAATGGGAATGATTTATTTTTTAGAGAAAACCTGTTCTGTTCATTATCACCGTGGTACCCGATAGGCGATACGAATCACCCTGAAATCGTTTTCCATCTTTCTAGTGGGAAAATTTTCATGCCGAGTATCATCAACTCTCAAATTGAAGATATTACTGAATAAAGAATTCAAAATCGGCGAAGTTCCTAAAAATTTTAGGAATGGTAGTTCTTGTTAAAATAATAACACATTAATTACCTGATACTTGTAAAACAGATTCTGCAGAAGTTGACGGTTACAAAACTAATGAACCTATTTCGCCACGAATTACGAAAATATTATATCATCAAGAATTAGGATTAAGCGGTTGATTAGGCCAAGTTTCAATTAAATAAACTCTATTTTCGCGTTGCGCAGTCAATCTATAAAGTAGTGAAAGATTTATTTCAACGATGAATCAGCAATCATTGAAAAAGTCAATACAGTATATTGTTTTTTGAGGAATTCTTGATGATAAAAATATAATTATCTGAGTGGGTTAATGAAATTTGAAAATTCCGACTTTTTTTGTTGAACTGTTGAAACCGATGTAAAACCACTGACAACTTTCCAATAAAGCCAATATCGTCGAATTTGATTTCAATTAATATTGAAAGTGGAAAATGAACGTTGCCGAATGTTATTTATTATAAAAAAATAGCTATTTGTAGGGCATGTACAAGATGGTCTAGATTTGTGAATCCACTCAGTTATTGTATTCTCCCTCGTGTCCTTTTTATTGAAGGTGCACGAATAAAAAATGGAATGAAGCTGGGAATAAAAAAACAGAGATGAAAAACGTGATCCAATTTTCGATTAATCATCGATGGACATTGGATATTGAAGAATAAAAGGGAATAGTGACCAAAAAAATAAATTTCCGTTTAAATGACTGGCGTGCTTGTGATCGAGCAACGAGCGGACAGTCGAATAATAATCCGACCTTCTCCATGCATGCTCGCAACTCGCGGAAGGTTCAGGGAGAGGGAAGTAAGGGACCATCAACCGGATGGAAAGCTCGTACCGACGATATTTGAAATTCTCCGTACTGGATACATAGGGTGGATACAATACGAACATTGCTCGCAATCCTCGTTAATAAGGCATGCGAGTATTGTAGGGAGGCGCTCCACAAATCGTATATATTTACAGTGTAGTATTCCCCATGAAATCGAAGCATACAGAATCCCTCGATTTTTATGTTTCAACAAACCATTCTTCGTCGAACGGAAAAAGATTTTTTTTTCACAGCACCACAGATTTAAGAGAAAGTTGTGTTCTGCAACATGTACTGCTTGCGAAAAATCAACACATTCTGTATACATATATCGGACTATTTTGTCGAAAAAAATGCGATTTTTTTGCCTTCCACAATATCTCCCATGCTGGATATTTTTTATTTTGAAAACGACTTTTCAAATGGTAGAAACAAATTTTGAAAAATAAATTATGAGGAGTTACGAAAAAAGACCGGTTCTTTGGCCTCCCACAATATTTCTGATTTTTGAATTTTTTTAATTTTGCGAACGACCCTTCAAAGAGCGAAAAACTAATTTTGATAAAAAATAGTGAGGATGTGCCACGGCTTTGCTTGCTTTCTGAAATACTAGCGTGACTGCAAATCCGAGAAAAACAAATCGAAGAGAAAACAGCTATTATTGATCAGATCCGAAGTTGAAATCGCGGGAATCGTTTTAATCGTAGTATTATTAGCTCAAGAGCGAATATATTGGTCTCGCTTGCCACATGAACTTGATCAATCTCAGTAGCGCATCCCAGGTTCAATATATACAGTACCTTACGTGGACACCTATTTCCAGAAGAACCAAGATTAATGGACGAAATGTCAGAGTAACTTGGTGCGTCGAGTGGTAAATGTTCCACGCCTTGCACCCGTCATTTCCGACCGGATGTTTGCGACTGAAAATCACTGCCCACCCTTAATGACACACTAAAAAAATTCACTCATGAAATACAATTATTACTCATTGCAATATTTCGAAATCAGTGCAATTAAATAACCTCGATATTTCGAAGAGGAAACATCGAAAATAATGTTGATTTTCTCGGGGTTAACATTATTCAAATGGATATAAACAAAATAATTTCAACACTTATCAATACAGATTCCAACAAAAAATCGACAAAAGTCTCCATTTTATTTGATAAGGCGTGCTGAAACCTATCAATTCACGTTTTCGAATGTTTGTAAATTTACAAAAATTATTGCATTTTTTAGACAAATTGAGTAGAATTATCTAAATATAGGTGCGTTTTAAGGCCCTCATAACGAAACGAATGTGTCAAAGATTTATGATTTGGTTGTCACGTTGCATATTACATTCGAAATCCGTAACACAAACTGACACCCTACTGAGCTACGTCGTAGAATAATCCATGAAATCTTGCAACACGAACTTCTAGAGTATTATTACGTGTCCGCCTTAATGTCAGGTCTGCACCAACATGATAAACGCAAACGAGAAGTGCCACAATCCTTTTCGCTACTTTGAAATTATTACGATGAGGGTGGTTGTAAATACATCGTTAATGAACATTAGGACGATTGTGTTATAAATAACCATTACGAATCAAATCAAATTTGTAAATCAACATTTGTATTTCAATAAAACACAAATTTTTCAAAGTTTCGTAATTTTAATGGAAACTTAAAAAGTTTAATTAAACGATCCAATGATTCAAATTATGTATTAATCAAATTTATCATGTCAATTTAACTAATACCTATATAATTTAGATGTAAAAACTTTATTAAAATATTTTTCTACGATTTTTCGTACGTCAACTGACAATTGAGCGAAAAAGTTTCTCTCCACTCACATTTTAACAGATGACACTTTTTTTCCAAAACATCAGTCATGTTTCCGAGAAACGGGTCTCCCATCCTCCCTTCCACACCCTCATACGCTACGAGCTAGATCTCTCACTTTACCTTAATTAGTATTATAGCGTAGACGAGCGAGATTATACGTTGTACGAAAATGTCAGCCGAAAATCGTATCCATGAGAGGAACGAAGAGACACTTGGGAAAAGTGATAGACATTGCACGTGAAAAAACCGATTCTACCGAGATACGATGAAATGGCAATGCTTGCAAAACTTTTATTGCAGTTGTAACTCGAACTGCAGAATTTTTTTTTAAAACCTAATAAAATAGAAAATTTATGAAAACGACATTTTCATTCCAACGTTAATTGCTCACAAGTAGCTTTTCCTGTTAGTTAATACGGAAAACAATTGATTTAATGTTTAAAGTAGAACGCACTTTAAATCGTCTCGTTTTAATACTCGATGCAAAAATCTGATAATATAAAATTGTGCAGAATGAAAAGTATAGCTTAAGCTGTGATAATTACCATGCCACCTGCTTCATTCGCTGCTTGCTCGTTCAATCGAGATTTTCCGATATATTTAAGCTAGGATTGCAAATGACAAAAAACCTTCCGCTTCCGGTTCGATAATTACTCGTGCCTCCGCCGATGTTCTCATATTTTACGCTCCATCTGCAATCGGCATCCGGAATTTTCATCATCCCTCTTCACATTATTTATAGATATCTCTGTAGTTTAGGAACTCACGTTCACATGCTTTCTGGTATTTTTTTCCGATGAAGTTCCCTATTACTTGAGTAAATAAAATTTAATTCATTCTAAATGTTCATTAAGATATTACTCAATGAATCGATGGATAAAAAGGTAGAGAAAGGTTTGGGCTAAATCGTCGATTTAGCCCAAAATCGCTAAATCGACGATTTTCGATTCTAGATCATGTCCTACAAGTTCAGTCTTAAAAATAGCTCATTTAAAAATTAATTAACACTGAGAAATGTTAATTTTTCTCTTTCAGTAATTATCGCAGTCAAATTCTTGACTGAGATTTTGTCAGTGGCTGCAAATCTGTTCCAAATACTAAAAAAACGTTGAAATTTTGAAATTTCATCAATATGTTCAGACAATCTATTATTATTAACAATCACCTGAAAAAAAACAGTGTAATATTAAATTACACTGTTTTTTCGATGATTTCTGCGATTACTAATTAATCGCTTGATTCTAAATCTCCATGACATATTCATTTTCAGAATTTGGTAAAGTTGCCTCTATTCGTTTCGCAAGTAATGACGCCAATCAAAAGCTGTTATCTCCTAAGCAACCGCGTCGAATTCACGTGTTTACAACAATAATATTATTTAGTGAAAGATGCTGAAATAAAACATGCAGAATTTGAAAATAATAATTATTATTTCATCAAGAGCTGTAATTCCTCAAATAATCAGGAATTTCAGCAATGTGTTAACATCCATCCAGTAATACCTTAATTTACCAATAGTGGAAAAATAATAAATAACGAAAGACGCTTCGTTCATTTACCATCACCGAAGGACGAAAATAAATAAATATTGGCGATGTTATCAGACCTGCAAAGCTGCGCAAGCTTTCGATTTTTATTTCCTGTGTTCCCAGCATTTTCATCGTGTTCGCTTACCCGATTCAGTACGAAGCCCCTCGGCTAGGATATTCCGCGGGATATCCTGCTTGAAAAATCCTTTCGATCGTGCCTTCACCGGAAATCGTTTTTTTTTTTTTTTTTTTAGTTTTACCGGAGTGTCTCGTGGTTACACGGTATACTTTTCAGCTCTTTCTTTACCAACTATTCGTGTGTTGAACCATCTCGTAAACCGTTAACAAAAACTCCACGATATTTCATAAGGTTATTGGACGGAGGTTGCGGGAGATTGAACCCGAGATTCGTTGAAAGCTCGATTGGGGTCGGACGTGACAAGAGATGCGAATATTCGTTGAGTAATAAACGGAAAGCTCGGGGAGAAAAAATGAGTCTCGAGCGACAGAAGAAGATAAACGTTGACGGATCGAATATTTCCGCGCATGAAACGATCTGATTAACCTCAACATTTTCATTTCACTACTTTTGAAAAAATAAAAACTCGAATAATCGTCGATTATTAATATCCGATGATTCGGCAAAACGCATAAGAGAAATTTGCTTCCTGTGCTTATTAAAAACAGATCCCAAATCTATGCCGTATAAAATATTTCAATTTGGAGTATTTTCGAAAAATACAGAACGTATTTCACGTACAATTGAAATAAAAAATTTCTGATACGGTTTCAAAATTTACGGCGATTTGATTACATTTGTTGGGCAACCATTAACCTCTACAGTGACTTTTGCAATTTTATTACGTTCATACGCTTAAAACTACTACATTATTTAGTGAAAAAAATTCGAAAATAATTCCTGTATCGATGTTCCGGCAAGAACTGTCAACCCTCAAATTTTCAAGAATTCTTAAAAATTATCTTTACCTATACGATATGTAAATCATCATAGACTCAAAAATTTTCGAATCCAGTTTTCTCACAGCCATCTAGGAATTTCTTTGGACCAAGCTCCCTAGAATTCATAGATGCAGGACTTGATGGTTCTATTTAAAGTTAGCAACGTTTAATCTTTGAAAAATCTCGTTTGAACAATTTCAGTAATCTCTCTTGCACTCGTACGTCCAATGGTGAAATTTCCACTTCGCCTTGAGCCCAAATACTCGCGTGCTAGTTGCAGCCAAATTTAGTCGGTTCGATCAGAACCTAATAGAAATACTCTCCGGACGTTCGAGTATTCAATACCGAAAAAGCCCGTTGCTCTAAAAAACGAAAAGAAAAGATTGAAGCCGTACAAACCATGACGGGAAAACATCCTTGTGGATCCTGATGGATCTAGGAAATTTGGGGTGCGTCCTGAAGACGACAGGAAGATCCGTGTCAGTTTGAATTCGACACTGCTGCTGCAAAGTGACTCGCTCGTGTGTAGTGGACCTGAACGAAGCTTTACTCGTCAAAGCTAGCTTTGCGGTCGACGTGGAGCATCCAGGATAGCTCCGCTTCATAAAATACAGCGTGCATTGATTTTTCTCCAGTATATATCGACACGTAGAAGAAAAAGCTGTTAGGATAAAAAAAGAAAATTTCCTCCGGAAGCTATGAGCGTTTTTCTCGAACGCTCTTATCGATCTGAGTAATTTTCTCCTTCAACCTTATCAACTATCATCGATATGTCTGATATAATTGTTACAGTTGATACGCTCCACTACCAAGAGATTGTATCGTCTGGATGAGCTTTTTCATTGTTTGGATCAAACAAAGATTCGATATATTATCAGACTATCTTATTGAACGTTTACTCGCTTTCATGATAACAAGACGTCACAGCATCCTGAATCAGATAATTTTGATAATGATAATCGCAATGATCTCGTTGTTTCCAGAAATAAACAGCTTTCGAGAGGAACATTCAAAGGGTACGTTATATTCAATATTTTTGATACAGTTCATTTTAAATCGTCTCGTTTTTTTTTTCAAGCACGTGCTAGTAGAGACAGTATTTTTGGAAAATTTAGAATCGATATTTCACCCAGTTCAAGCTATTACTCAGTGCTCGGTAATTTTGTAAGTTCTAAAAATATCAAATAATCAAGTTTCACGTTTATGCGATTAAGTATGCTAACTTTTATATAAACAGACTGTGCTGTCGCGTTCGGCAGTAAATTTATAAAATAGTTAAAGATTTTATTTAACGACGAATTCATCAGAAATCACTTGACAGCTGAGTATAAACTGAGTTTTTGAATATTTATTGATTATAGTAAGATGCTGTGAACGTATAAATGAAATTAAAAATGTAGCAATCGTTTTAATAGGCAGTTGGAACAGACGTACAAACTGTCTTCTGTCGCTGTCAGAATCTCAGTAAAAAACGTGCCTGTATCGTCGAATTTGACTTCAATTATTATTGAAAATAGAAAATAAACTAATTGTTACTTAAGTACACAAATATTTGTAGGACCAAACATGTATGGCCTGATCTATAGTTGTGAATTCACGATTGTCCCTTTTGGACAAACCTTTTGCGCTGTTTGGGATTTTTACGGTTAAAAACTCAAACGCTTAAAAAATGCTCTTGATAGTAGAGGAAAGTAACCAAATATGGAATCGTATCCCTAATATGGAATACCGCCATTTCTCAAAAACTAATACTTCTAGCTACAAAAAACAGTGATCTTCTGTGTCTTTCCATCAATATACTCGCGTACAGTTTTCAACTTGTCAGTCGGGCAAACGTTGCGGCCGTGGTGAGAGTGTTTCCTTTGGTGCTGTGGGAAAAGTTTTTAAGCTACGTATAAAATAAGTATTTCTCAAAACGTGATTGGAAATAATAAGGTTTTTATTATAACTATGCATTAATTACATGTTCTTTTTATTGTTTTATAGATTTTTTCT
>JAPYZJ010000810.1:0-35525 GCA_030522765.1 Ophioninae sp. B BG-2022a
GTGTGACAGAGTGGCCTTTTTCTGTGGAGACCACATTTCGGTTTACCAGTCTGTCACGGCATTCTACGGAAAACAAACGTATAAAATATGCTGGTTAGAGAAAATGAAAAATTACATATTAATATTACTTGATATTTATTATTATATTTATTATATAATATTATATAATGAATATAATTAATAAAAAATTAATTAATTAATTAATTAAAAATAAATAAATATAATTTATAATATTTATTATATAATATTATATTGTAATATTAATATTATAAATTACATATTAATATTAATAGATAAGAAAATATGGACGTTTATTCGAAACGAATTAAAAAAACCGTAAATATCAATACTCCAACGAGATACCATAATAAGACGAAGGACAGACTATATTGTAAGTTGAAAAAAAAGAATGCGCCTAGTAACACTGTGGGGCTTGGGTTTTTGGCTCCCTCCGAGTATCCAGGCTGCGCCATGAGTCTACGATATTTAAATGTCAGGGACATAACATGAGCGCCGTCGCCTTCTCCCTGTTCATCTTCGGCTAACTCATGAAGATACAGGGGAACAGTTGGCGGCTACATATTGGGGCTACAGTGTACTCTCCCTATCGTTCGCTTAGTTGATCGCGCGACGCGCCCCTCCTCGACGAATACAGCTTCCCCCACGCGAAGCCTGCCCCACCATAAATTTTAAAAAGTCCTTTACGCGTGTATTTCCCGAGCGATTTAAAGCGGTCCTCGAGTTTCTCGGATTAAAAAAATCGATTTTTTTCTATTTATAAACCACATCTACAACATGTGTAGAAAATGTGTGCCAAAGGATTTTTCGATATTCGAAGTGGTTAAAAAGTTACGGCCCTGACATGAAATACGTACACGGTTAGTATAAATCACATGAGCAAACTTTCAAACGCGTTTTTCTCGAAACACCATTTATCGAAACGGTGACCACGATAATTCAGAAACTACTGCACCGATCCGGTTCCAAATTTATATAGCATCTTTAACATGTTTTAAGCCAGCGATTGAACTAGGATTGTCATGATTGCTTCGATAGTGTTTTTTCTAAGAGCGAAAAACTTAAGAAAAAATGAGTAAACAATAGAATGTAATTTTCAAAAGTGTATAAAAAAGTCAATTTTTGTAATTTAAAATTCACTCTAGTTCAATCGTTAGTCTTAAATATGAAGATTAAAATGCCGTTTGGTTTTTTTTATTTCAGATAAGCAAAACAGCTGGAATCTTGATGACCGTCAAGCACCTCTTTTACTTGATGTCTTCCTGTCGGCCACTATAACGTTTATTCTATTATATATTTTGGCTTCAAAAAATTAGTAAAGCTTGTTTAAATGTTAATAAAGATTATGCACAAACGAGAGATTGATTATTTCAATGGTTTGCCCGTAAAAAATTATTGAAAATGCCGTAAAAAAAAACAAAAATAACTGGAGGACCGCTTCAATTGAGAATTGGCACGAGGGTTGAAAATACCTCTAGCTAGTACCCAACACTCTACTTTGAATGATTAATCGACATATTTGTTTTTTCTTACATTTATAAGTGATTGATTGAGAAATAGGTAATTGAGAAGTGCCATATGGAATTCCCTTGACGCGAAAGGTCTGGAAAAGGTTGCTGGAATTTGGACCGTCGACTTTTTGGACATCAGCATTCCATATGTATGCAAAGAGCGTGCCATTTTCGAGCCCTCTTCCGTACCATTATTTCCAATGCGTTCACGCCCTTATTCGGCTTTGTACGCGCGTATTACGAGACTCGGAAGCGACCTCAGCGGTCCCTCGTGTTTCTCGCATTTCTCCCGTGCGTGTCGTCATCTTTTCTCGGCCCTTTTCACACCACGACCAGCCCTTCGGCTACGTCGTATCAACCTAAACTGTACGGTGACCTCACGCCTTTGTGCCCGTAGAATTTTATAGCGCGACAGGGAAATACACCCCTTCTCTTTTCGGCTTTGTGTTATTACAAACTTCGAGGGGGGCTTTTTGGCTTTACGACCAGCCGAGGAAACACATCGAATAAATAGTTCCACACTACAAGGAACACGCTCACTCGATTGGGCATCGACTCCTCGCCCCCTTAAAACCCCTGCGTTTTTCCTCTTTCTCCCTTCAACCCTGACTCAGCACTCAAAAAATTCGGGGAAAAGAAAGTCGAGTAATCATGAGTTTGTTTGGGTTTGTTTGGGTTGAAGAGGAAAACTAGTCTGACAAGAAGAAATCATCTTGTATAAATCATCAAGAAATCATTTGTATAAATCCAATTTATACAAATATCGGAACGAAAATATTCCTGTTTCTTTTTTTTTGTTTTGATTTTATTAACGAACGAAGTTTGCGTCGTTGAAACGAGAAGAAAATTGATTCGAATATATTTTCCTCTATTTATTATAAAATATATATTTTTTCAAATTTTAATTACAGGACTTCGCAACGAAGCCAAACAACCGTTTCAAAAAAATGTTTGGAGTCTCGTTGTTTCTAAAATTTGATAAGGAAATTAACTATGATTTGAAAAAAATATAATTAATTCATTATACTATCTCATCGCACTTCAACGACTCAAACTTCATTCTCGTAACGATACAGCAATGTTAATTAGATTCATACGACCTTATCGAATATTGTAATATGCGTAGCCTGGATATGCATACCTGAAACAGAAATTAAAAAAGGACGGTTAGATTTTTTTGTCGTTCTTTCAAATATTTGATAACATTCTTATCAAACTATTGTTATTTTTCAAATTACTTTTCTGGATCGATTTTCGAATTTACCAAACATTTCCATCAAATGTTTTTCTAATTTAAAAAAACGATTCAAAATGTCAGTCATTTTTCACAACCCACGTTTGCGCTACTTTTTTTTCTGAAATTTCAACAATTCGATAAAAGCGAAAAGATTTGTTTTCGAGAAATTTCTTTTGCCTTGAGACTGATAAAATTAAGATGCGTGGGGCTCGGGGTTGGAAGAAGAGGCGTTAAAGGTTGGTGGTCATTGTGGAGGAGGGTTGCGTAGATTTATGTATATACATAATTGAAAAATGTGTAGGTAACACGAGCGCAACTAGCCGCGTGATGGTTCCATAATGATAATAAATTAGTAACGCAAGAAGAGACTTCGAAAGGGTTGAAGAGGCCCACCCATGTATATAGATATGCACATAAATACCGTGTAAATAATTTGTTTGGGCTATGTATACTTTGTACCATGCTTAGCTACTTTCCATATACCTCATGGACCGACGATCTACGAGATTTCGAAATTAGAGCTGTGTGCTTTACCATCACTTCACCTTCCCTGCTTTTCCTCTCTCTCTCTTTCGTTTACCAAAAGACATAATAAAGAAAATTAAGAATTCAACACGTTAAGGAGCTAGCATACTTGTCTTTTATAAAATTTCTATTATTTTTTCATTTGATGTATCATTATATCTGAGCTTTTTTAATTCTGTAATTTTTTTAATTGTTTGTATAATTTTAGTGAATTATTTTATTTAAATAGTAATATAGCTGTAGTTATACAATAAGGATTTCTTAAGGTTCTCTTATATTCCCATTTTTTAATTTATTCGTCCTATCTGTAATTATATCAATTGTTTAATTAACCATACCTTTGTCAATTTTTATTACTTTTTTATTTGTATTTTGAATTATCCCTTTTCTCTTTTGTCGACTCCGTCCATAACCCTGGTCTAAATTGTTATTCTTGAAAACAGTGAAAATCGTAGTTCTACGATAGTTATGAATTTTAAACAATGAATTTTTCGCCATTTCGCCCTTCCGCCACGACTTGTGCTCATCGACGTCCCTGTCTGACAAGAGCGTGCACGGTGTAACTCGAAACCACATTTGTGAAAAGTCAATAAAAAAAATAGCCAAATATACTAGGCTCTACCACCAACGATGCTTCACCATCACAAACTGATCCGGTACAGCATAAAGCCCGTAAAAAAATTCGATACTCTCCGATCTACCGATCTCATCTCGCTAATTAAAAAACGTTCGCTTTTTTCTCTTGGCAATCCTATTTTTTCCGCTCGGTTTTGATGGTTCCCTTGATGAACGCACCTAACACTTGATCGATCCCGCAAGTGTTTTCTCCGTTTTACCAATTTCGGAGTGAAATAGAGTCAGTGATAGCGATGAGGATATTTTAGGGGCGGGGGGCGGTATGCTCGGCCCCGATGCAAATGTTTATCCAGTTGAGTGAAAATGTGTGCGTATGCGCCCGCGGCGACCAAAATTTCAGTCAGCCCTGTCAGTTCACGTCGGTACAATTGAGTGCGCGATGAGATCGTTCGAGAGGATGGGCGATCAGGATTGAAAGAGGAGGGAGAGAGACAAACAGAGAACAACAAAATCTACTCGATGCTCGATTAAAGTGATAATCGGTTTCATGCCTCCCGCGTGCGAATCCGCGCCTAAAACGCATATGACACATATGCTTTTTTCATGTCTCGTTCCGAGACCGCTGAAACCGACATTTCGACTGTTTTATTCGTTCCCGATTTTATTTTATATTTAATCCGAAGCCCGGGCAAAGGAAACGTGGAAAATGAAAAAGATAAATAAACGAGGGACGATAGAAGAGGGGGTGAAATTGTTGGATCGATAATACCCATTATGGACCAGTGAACTGCTTAGAATATTGAAAGTAAATAAAATACGAATAAATAATAATAATAATAACAAGAATGGGCAAAAATTATGTTTGTTGTTTAAATGTAAAACGATCGGGGTTTCGGTAATTAAAGATTCGATTTAAATAAAAATGACAAATGTGAGTTACGAATGATAAATATGAAATGGGAGAGATGCAAAATGAAACTGAAAATTCAACGTATGAAGTATAAAACGAAATAGTGTAAAGGGGATTGAAAAATTTAATGTTACAGAGGAACGATGTAATTTAAGATTTTGTGTGGAATGAAAATGTAAAATATGGGTTATAAATGAGAAAAAATGAATTAGAAATGAACAAACAGAAATACAAAAATCAATAGACGAAGGTAATAACAAGATATCGAAAAATACACGTAGAGCTGATATTTACAAAAATGATTACATAATTAAAGCTTCGATGTAATATCAAAATAAAATATATAAAAAAATAGTTGAATATAGTCGGGATAAAATATAAAATAAACGTAGAAAATATAATATAAAATTGAACTGACGAAAAAAATAATGACGGGAACTGTGACAACAAATAAATTAAAGCTTAGTTGTAAGATTGAAATCAAATGTAAAATAAAAATAAATGTAAAAAATGATTCGGAAAAAAAATAAAACCCAAAATCCAAATAAAACAAAAAAAAATAAAACCAAAAATCAAATCCAAAGTGATGAAGGAAAAAAATGAAAATCATAAGCCTGCGGAGGGTTTTCATGGCGATCCAAGAAAAAATACGTCGAGACGAGAGGAACGGATTCCGTAGAGCTCGGGTATTTTTCACGTGGCTCCTGTAGCCCCGTGTCGTTTCGGAGTAAAAGAGACACACGGCGAGACTCGTGGGATGGCAAAAGGGTGCATGCGAAATTCACAGATGGCGCGGTACCGGTGGCCGGTGGCCCTCGTTTCGCTATCTACGTATACATTGTAATGCATTTCCCATATGTTCGGAGGGCATTTCCGGCTAATTCCCAGCTCGATAGTACAAACTACAATTTCCCTTCACTCTCGCAATTCCTCTTTTCTCGTGCTCGCGATTCTCCCAAATCGTCTGCTCCAAGCTCGCATCCCTAAGTGAGAACTGTAGAGCTGCGCAAATGCACTCTCTCATGCGAAATTCTGCATTTTACGACCTCACTAATTTTTTTTTTTATTAAATTTTGGTATTTGATAATATTTTTGCTTCGATTAAATAATAATTTTCAATTTTTTAATCACTTTATTGTTCATTTTTGAAAATACTTAAGCAATACTTGATATTTTATTTTATTATTAATGTTGTTATTTTTTGTATTTTATTATGTCAGATATTTCAACAGCCATGTTGTTATCAATGTTTTTAATATATTGTTTGTATAATTTCATTATTTATTTTCTCATTTGATCGCTTTTCTAATTTTTATAGTCCATTTTTTATGATATATTTATTTATTTCATTATTGATATATTTATTAAATTATTTTAAAAAATATTAATTCGACTATTAATTTTTTCGTTTAATTTTTCTTCGTATCATGAATTTTTATAATCCATTCATTTTATTATCAATTGTTTAAATTTTCGGATCATTATTACTATTGAGTAAATATTGTATTTATTTATTTTACTCTTATAATACTCTTTTTTTGACGATATTTTATCAATTATTATATTATTTATTCTTTTTTTTCGGACGTCCTGTTTTTGGGTACTTAAATTTGTTCGCTTCTTTTGTAGACTTTCGGTAAATTTTCGTCCAAAGATGTGGATTCGTAGATTCTACTTTGGCGTGGGAACGAAAAAAGAGAATCGTGACGTCGAAACGTAGCTGACGGTGCCGCAAGGAGATTTCCCCCGTGGCATGCACGCCGCAGCTATACACGTACACTCCGCAAAAAGGATCGACTCCAATGCTCGCGCCCCGTACGCTTCTTTCGATTGAATTATAAATCGACAATGCCCCACTTATAATGTACCACGTACAGTGTAATTTAACAACGTACATTTTTCACAATTCTTTATCAAGGACTGAGGGATCAGCGCGGCTAGACCCTTTTTTTTACCTCGTACCTTTTTTTTTCGACCTACACCGAGAAAACGCGATTGCTGGTGATACGATAATCCCGCTGGGAATGGGACTGGAACACGCGCGCAACGACGATGACATTTTGCATTCCCCTCGTTTTAATTGGAGAACAAAAAAATTCGCTCTCGCCCAAATGTCTCGCCAAACTCTTTTTTTTTATTATAGTAATTTTATTTTACGTTATTATATTAAGAACACATCATATTGATATATTTATTTTATATTTTATTTTGTATCATATTGTATTAAAAAGGTTGGAAATATTTACATAAAAGTAATGAAATTATTTGTTCGTGAAATTGTTTGTTTTCAAATTAAATTAAAGCTCGCATATAGTGTGAAAACTGAAAAGTTACACAAATGCACTCTCCCTGGATCACAAACGATTTTCTATATTTTACGAACTTGGACAATTTTGTATTTAATTTTTCGATTGATTAAATTCTGATTCGATTTTCATTTTTAATTTTATAAATACTTTGTTATTGATTGTTTAAAAATATTTTGCCAATTATTCACACACGTTTGGCTTTACAAATAACAAATTTAATAACAAATGAACTAAGTAATAAACTTACTACTAAAGTTAATTAACCAAGAAACGTCAATCTTCCACTTTCAATAATACACGAAGACACATTTGACGATATTGACACAATAAATATTTCACTATTTTACAAATCGACTAGCTAATTAATCGTTTCTCCATAATCAACCACATCAAATACTTATATATTTAAAAACAACCTAATTATTCATTGAAAAAATCGCAATCCAAAATTTCATGAAGAACAATCATCCCTAAAGATATCAAAAATTTTTGTACTCTCAAATATCCATAAGTCGGTAATACCAAAGCATACAAAATTCCAAAACAAACCCAAACAAGCCCAAACTGAATTTCAAATATCGCGGTATCAAACGAAGAGAAGCGTTAAAAAACGAACTTTATTTATTGGCGTATCATTAAATCCGGTTAGCTATCGTTTGCTCGGTGAAAATAAGTTTCAAGCTATTTTATTTCACTTTTTTTCTTTTTTTTTTTCGTCGAGCGATATAAAGAGAGATAAAAGTGAGCGCGGGTAGGAGTATCCGCGTCGAGATACGGCGAGAAACACAGGAGGAGTTGCACGAGCCAGGGACAGGAAAAAGTGAACTCTCGGTGGATCCTCAAGCTTCGAAGGACGAAACGGATGAGGGAGAGGGGAGACAGGAGGGGTCGGTGAATTTATTAACTTTGAAAGCTGCCCCGCGGTACGACGACGATTGCGAACGTTTCCCCGTGCCCTCTGCCTTCCCCCTCCCCTCTTTCTCTCGCTGACTCCCATGCGACGCTTTGATACGATAGAGATAGTGAAAAGAGTGAATTTCTGGCCAAACCTCGATTTCGTCCTTCAGCCAAAAGCGGAAAGTCGACCCAACCCCCCGTCCCCCTTACTCGTCCTTTTTCTCCTCTCTAACTCGGGCGACTTGTAATTTCATATTCTGGATGTATATTCTTTGAAGTTTTTATGCCTCATCGACCGCTTCCTGTGCTATGTATCTTTTTACGAAGAGACCGCGGAGTTTTCCAGACGTTTTCCAAACATTTTTCCAGTCGCATCAAGAATTCAGCCACTTGATGAATAAAATTAAATTATGGATTTCGCGGACCTGCATAATTCCAGAGATAAATTATTTCCCATGTTTGCGCATATTTTCGCGTGATTTTCAGCTCCCAATGTGCACAGGACTTGTCGTACGTCACGGCTGTCGTTGAAACTCCCTTTCAGATAGCGATGTTACGCTCAATAGGATTTTTTGCCTAAGCCGATTGAACCCAAATAAACGAAAAATGAGATAAAAAAATTCAGTAGAGACCAATATGTGAAAACCAATAAAAGTCTTACAGTTTGTTTCCTACAAAAACAAACCCAAACCATCCTAAAATAAATGCTACAACACTGAGGTAAAATTCAATGGATGAAATCTTACGAAAACTGACGAGAGTTCTAGCCATCATTCGTTTCAAATCCAAGCAAATCCATAACGTCGAAAATATTCACCACAGAAAATCTTACGATTTGTTCATTCTCCAATTTTTTCATATTTTTACCCGAAAAACCGATAATCCCTCGCCCCTTTCTCAAGCCCCTGAACAGAGCCAAACGGATTCAAAACGATTCCCCAAAGAATCCATTGTAGAAAATTCCATAAAAAACGTACGGAAGTCCTACATTTAACATATCTCATACCCAAAAGAATCCCACAAAAAAATCCAATGTAAAAAATCTTGCAAAACGGTGTAAAAGTTATCATCCTTCAAAACCTAGGTTTATGACCTAGGATCCTTTAATTTCCTATCAAAAGGTACCCAAAACAATTGCGCAATAACCTAATGAAAAAAGTCTTTCAAAAACGTACTAAACGTCTTACATCCCATCAATTTTCTGTCGAAAACTAAACCCAAACAAACTCAAAAACAAGGGCCCACAGAATCCACCGAAGAAAACCTTACGATTTATTGATTCGTCAAATTTGTCGGATTTCTCCAGGACAAATGATCGGATTACAACGAAAAACAGATCAGTCCCCAACCATTTTCTGGAGTGCGTTGGACACGCGTCCTAGGTTGCTTTCTGAAGCAACTTATTCGTCGACGGAAAACGGATTTAGGAATACCATCAACGTGTCGGGAGAGTTCATCGCCACGGGCGATGGAACTCCCATTATCGGAGCTTTAACTGTCGGTAGGCCACAGAGGTCGAAAACCCGGACCCTTCACCTCTGTCTTCACGAAGAAGGATGGATATAAGGATATCCGAGAGTAAGGGCGCGCGCGAGCTATATCTAATATCGCGTCTACAGCACGCGCGTATCCGTGGCGTGTAGTAAAGGGATCCACCAGGATTGTTGCGATTGACTCGAGACAGCCATCAGCAGCTTCAACCCTCCGATTGTTCGTGTATAAGTATATATAAACTACGAGCGATTCCAACCCTCTTGTATCGCGCGAAAAACCATTGAATATAAATGTGTATCCAGCGCTGAGTCACGACCAAACGGCCGTGATTCATCAGCAGGATAAAACAGTTTCTGCTGCGTGGACTCGTATCCTTCGATATTCAGGATAACGTCCAATAATCCGGAAAAACGAAAAAAAAAAAAACGAAATCATTGCACCGTCTGAACAAAGAGTTTTTTTTCACTATTGGACTATTGGGTGGAAACTGATAGATCCGGTTGGAAGCTTTATCAAAAACTAGCTTTTTACGGGGCTGAAAAGCCCTGGGGTTTGTTCTGATGGAACGAGAGTAAAATACCAAATTCCTTTTCGTGGATGTCCGTTACGAGAATTCTTTCATTTTGGGTCGCTCGTTTAGTAATCGATGATTTAAATAGGCAAACAAATTTTTTGTAGGGTTATAAAAATTGATGTTATTTTTCGTTTTTATTAACGAGAACGTATTAATGAAATATAAAAATTGCGAAAATATCTAGAACTGTAGAAACCGATGTGCAGTCATCGACCAAACCTCTATCGAGCAGATTCCAAAATCCTCGAATTTGATTTCAATTTGTAATGGAAATAGAAAAATAAACATTTTATAGTAACAAATCCGTGATTCCTCCATTATGGACTAGTGAATAATTACTTAAAATGTTTTCTCGACAGCTGTTCCAATTTCACCAAATTAGATTTAGCGATTTTGCTTAAACGTTGATGAGTCAGTCAGGACACGTTATTTTATCGATGAATCAAACTGAATCGATTCAGGGTCTCCGATGATCTATCGATTGTTCAATGTTTGTATTACACTTAGACAAATGCAACAGTGCACTTATTTAATACTTTGCTCTACGCAGACTGTTTTGACTTCTGGGTATCCATTTATCCGTCGTTCATACGCGGAGAAGCGGAATGGAGACAATGATTCCCAGGCTCGAGTTTCTTCCTGATGTAGATTCGCTGACGTACCACATACGCGGTTAAGATACTCTCGCTGTTCAAACAGTGCATAAACCAGGTACCTTTGGGAATTCTATGGAATAGAGAAGCCCCACTGTCCATAGATGCCGATGTGTGCCGTTGTATCCCACAATACGGGGCCATGAAAGATTCATGGCACTTTGCACTTTCCGTGCGGGCCAAGAGTTGGCAAAATCGGATAGCGCAACCAGCAGCACTCTATAGGCGAGAAAACGTGGTCCAAAGTCCTCTATAGATGAGGAAACATGTTCCAAAGGGTAGTGATTCGGAGCTTGATGCAGCTTGACTTTCGAGCCTTCGCAGAACTTGGGTGGACAATCCTGAACAGTTCTTCAAGCTATAACGATTTTTTGGAGCTATGCCGATCTCGTCTCCGATTTCCTGGTTTAGCTGATCGACCGTGCGTTTCGAGATGAGTTGACTCGTCAGCCCGTTTATCGGTGCGATAGGAGTTAAAGAAAAAAAAAGAAGAACGGGTCACGCTGCAATTTTCCAAAATCAAGCTTCAAGGACGGGCACGTAGGGCCGGAAAAAAAAAGAGGGAACAAGGCTGAAAAGAAAAATAAGGGAGACCCGAGGGAGGCTGAGGGCGGACATAAATGTCGGAGAATGAGCCACCTCAGGAGGGTGAGAAAGGAGCAAAAGCCGAGAGGAAAAAGATTCGGTGTTAAAAAACGCGAACGAAGCAGAGGACAGGTTATCCCCTCTGCCAGCAAGCCGCGAAAGCGTATCCGACGAGTCTGAAATCTCAAGTAGCTGTCGTCATTTTCCCTCTCTCTCTCTCTCTCTTTCTCTCTCTCCCCCGATTTTTCTTCCGCGAGACGAGAACAGTTGGCTAGCCAACGTGGCAGAAGCTTTTCATCGCGAACAGGGCGCTGATGCCTCAAGGAGCATAGACAAGAATCAGAGGTGGCTACGAAGCTATTTCGAAGATCGCGACAAGAATTTTCCGGCTGCGAGAGTTATCCAACCTCACGGTTCTTTATCTCGCAATCGACGAGTATCGGGGTGGTGCAACTTTGCGCGTGAAACGCCAGCTCTTAATGGCGTTGACGTCTGGTTCTCCGTCAGGTCTCTAGAGGATGGATACCCTCGAATTTCTCGATTCTCGATGGCGTCCTCATGATCCCGATAAGAAACACACTTTTATGCAAAAATCAAACACGACGTTTCACGAGACCGTGTTGATCGATGCAACGATGTACATTGAGGAATCGACGCTTTAGGAGCAAGTCTGGATGACTCATTGTACGCTGAGCCATCGAACACAAGCTACGAATGATTCGAAGCGTACAATTGAGAATTCCGAGTTCCATTCCGGAGACATCCCGTTTCATCTCGAAGCACCCCTTCGTCTCCCATCGCCCTCTTCTTCCGGGAGACAACCAGTCAGCGCGTATATCGCAGTGTCTATGACCCGTGGTGTTTTATCCTCTCGACTGTATCTCGCAAATGGGCTATAAAGCAATAGGGAAAAAGAAGTTAAAGAAGAAGAAGAAGAAGAAGAGAGGAGAAGGAACGCCGGGAAATTCGTTTTGTCCAAGTAAAATAATAAATTCCAAAAGAGCCTAGAACCCCAACTTGCTATCTGTCCTGTAGAATGGGCTGCCCGTATATATCGGGTAGCGAACATCGGCCATCGCCACGATCAATCTCAGTGTCGAAACTTGGCTCTTGCTTAGCTTTTAGGCGACCAATACGTATGTATGTGTGTGTATGGTGAAAGAAATTACGTCTTTCCCGAGTAAGCTCTTCTCCCCGAACCCACCAGCCCACTTTTGCTACACCAAGAAGATACAGTAACTCCTGAGAAGTTCTACTTTGTCTCCAGCTCGTAGTGTTTTGATCGTCGCATAAACGGGAACAAATGCACTTTCCAGCTAGCAACGATCTTTCATGGATATAAGTGTAGCTATAAGTTGTATCATGAAGGGGTGACTGACGGCTTAGATAGGGAGCAACACTTATACGCTTTGACTTCCCTGATACCACGGTAAATGTACAGGGTGACCGGAATATTCGACCTATTCCTTCAAAGGGGCTATAGTAAAGGTCATTTGCAACAAAAAATGTCCTATCAACTGGGGCTCGAAAATTGGCTTTTTAATTTGCAGATTATGAAAAATTTCGATGCGAAATTGCTTTTTAAATAATCGCTAACTCTTGGTCTCTCAGAAAAGTATCAAATCGTTGTTTATAATAGCGTATTTTTTTCATAATTTTTTATTTTAGGCAGAAAATCAGGAAATTCTTCAGAAAACATAAAAACATCAATATCTCAATGACCATCGATTTTCGACCCCCAGTTAATGGGACATTTTTTGTTGCAAATGACCTCTACTATAACCCCTTCGAAGGAATGTGTCGAATTTTCGGTCACCCTGTATATACCGCAGTTGATCTCGTCGGATGCTGCAACGCCGAAACACAGCTCCTCTTTTCCGAACGAGAGAGAGTCTCATTCGTACTTTCTCGCAAGGCTCGACTGTATCTTTGGCGCGTGAGACATGAAAAATGCATCTGACGGCCCTCCGAGGCACTTTGCCGTTCGTGAATCGCTCTCCATGGTCCGCGTCTCCCTGCACCTTAAATCACCCAACGAACGTCTGCCCACCACTTTTCGGATCTAAACTTATACGCCGAAGTTTGAGAGACCCAGTCCGGAATACGCGTTGGGTTCGCAGACTCCGTCGTCTTTATCTTGGACTTCCCGTCGATCGCGTCCAAGTGTGGGTTCACGTTTGCGAAACTCGAGTGTGTGCTCGTGCCAGGTCTGGGGATACTCTTTTATGAGACGTTCTTCATTGTAGTTCCTGATGGAAAATCTCCTATACAGGCTCGTCGTACCAGGCGACAATATTTTTTCGTCAACTTGGAGAATCTTGATATCAGGCATCAGTGAGAAGCCAATGTCGAGCCTGTTTTATCAAGTACTTACGATTTTATCCGAAAGTAATTAGCCTCCCCCGCCCGATAAAGAGTAGGGAAATTTGCTCATCGTCAATAGTTTGATTCGCACAGAGTTGGCTGCTTTTGGGCATCATTTTGGACGGTTTCAGCTCTCCATCCAAGCGCTGATAGGATCCAAGAGTGTTCTTCAATTAATTGCTCCCGAGAAGCAAATATCTCTTCACAACGTGGAAGTTTATAACGATGATAGCGTGGAACTAGGAGGAGTTTTGGCATACACGGGAAGCCTTATGATTACGCGGACGACAAGGTTTCGAAAGTTTGGGTACTAGAGAGTCCCGGTCCCGTACTTCGCAAAGATGAGTAGCCAAACAAGAGTCACCGTTCGCTGCACTTGTCTCTCCTCCGCCGCAACATTTTTCGAGCAGTTCCAGTGTTTCATCCTGAACAGACGCATAAGAGATTGGAGGTTCTTCGTTACAAAAGTGACACCAGCCGTTCGTTTCTCAAGAATTTTGATTATGCAGATGTCCCTACGCAGTTCCAGATCTATAATGAAGAATTCCAAACTCGAAGGATCTATACCTCTTGTTTGTACGTTTCCGGATGGGATAGCCGGTAAAGGCAAAAGAGGAAGTGCAAAGAGAGAAGAAACTTTGCCGGGACAGTAGAATCAGTTTATCTCAAGGGAGCACAGATTCTTCCTCTTCATCTCGTCTTATCCGAGGATCCTCCAGGGGTTTCGACGACGCTTAAAAGTCGGATTAACTCAAAATACAGTCGAGTCGGCAATAGCGACGAAAGCGCCACTTTATTCCATCCTAGCCCCTCCCCACTTCGTCATCCCTGGAATCCACCCTTCGTCTTATTTTTATCCCTGACCTCTCGGCAATTTGGGTCTTCTTTCACCACGCGTCGTGAATCATTATCGTAAGCCGCTTAGGACAAGTGCATCATTTCGCGTTCAAAGGCAATTAGATTCGAATCGATATAAAGGAGCGATTGTTATCACCGCGATAAAAAAGCTCAGCTATCAGGCTGCATCGACGGTTTCCCAGTATTTCGGAAAATTGTAATCGCGTTTGGTTCTCATAGGGGGATGGAATACGGTACTTGATAGTTGTTCGCAAAAAGTTACCTGTCCGTTGTACACCATCGAGGGGTGGAAAATCATCCCTTGGCTTAATGATACCGCGCAGCCGGCTCAGCATGAGTAACCGCATTTTTCCAAGTAAGACACTCAATTATGCAACGCGTTACCGAGAATCGTAATATCGGCGAAGACACGCGGTTACAACCCTCCCTTGACAGTGAAAGCTATAAATAGCAAATGGGATACCCAATGCCCAAGCTTCGGGCCGGCTCCGATACGAACAATGAAAGATAACCCGAAGCTGCGAACGATCGGTCATCAAAACGGATAAACGACAGATGTTGGTGATTTTCGGTGATAACCCGTTATTGGATATCGCATAGCTATATCCGGTTGAACGATCAGGCGCTGCTTTCCAGTCCATTGGAATGGCATCAAGTCGAACAAAATGCCCAATTGTGTGGCCTCGAAATCCGCGCACACAAATGCCACGTGTATATAATTAGTGGTCTTGGTGCTCTATCGAGCGAACACGTACTATCTGATTGTTGGGAGGTTTGCTAATTGGCGAATTGTGTATAGTGCGTGACTCACAACCGGTGCGTGACGTCAGTGAGTCACATGGGCGTGCAAGAGTTGGAGGACCCTCGCGCCCTCCGAATCGAGGACTTCTTGAATTTACACGCAAACCCAGCTAACGCTTCCACACACGAATACAACACACGCTTATCCACGTCCGCTTTCCGACTAATATCGTTTTTGTTTCAACGCTTTTTCGTTCTCCCGTTTCACCACTCAACCCCTCTTTTAGCTGGGCTCGTGGAACGATCCTCGCTCTCGTTTTTTTCACCACCATCACCATCACGCACCACCGTGTTACGTTCTCACATTGGAATCCCCTCGGTTGCGCGTGAAATGTGCGAGCCACGCCGGAAATTCTGTACGGTGTACTCTTACGCTGCATTACCTGGAACTCTTGTAATGCACCAGTGATCATTCGTTTGACCGAGTCGTGCCGGACTCCATGAAAAATTCAAGGTGTCAATGCCGCGTTCGACGATACCGGATAGTCTTGATTGCCTCTGTTTGCACGTTGAAACTCACGCCGAGATTAAAAAAACAAAAAGGCTGATGGAATCCGTACTTGTTTTTTTTTAGGAATTATCACTCGAACAACTGTCAAGACCATTTGAGAGAAAACTGATACAAAGCTGATAGAATAAACGTTCTCACTGGGCTTTTGGATATCTTTACTTATAATAAAATTGTAACACACCGATGTCTGTACATTGAAGATATTTTTAAAAAAATGATATGAGGGGTCTTTATTAGAGTAACAGAAGCCAAATCAACAGTTTTTAGAATTTTTGTCTGTCTGTCTGTCGGTATGTTTGTACGTGCATCACTCAAAAACTACTGCATGGATTTGAATGCGGTTTTCACCACTCTACTACTAGATGCCTAACTTAAAATATAGGCTATAGTTTACAACATGAAAAGATATTGTTAAAATATTTGATTTTTTTATTTTTTAAAAATAATAATATCGTGCTGTAATTTAATACAACGCCATCTATTGAAACAATAAGGAATTTCTCAAAACTTAATGTTGACTTAGGCTTCTCAAAAAAATGACTACGTAGTTGTACATTAATTTTTAATAGATGGCGCTCCTTACCTCTTTGGAGGTTTATCAAAAAAAAATATGTTAATCTTTAACAGTGTACAAATTACTAGATGGCTTTTCTTAACGTATGAAATGAATTTATTATTATATACATTAATGTAATTTAAATTATTATAAAGAAATAGTATAAAGACATTTTTTAGAATGTATCTGAATTTTTATGTTTTTTTTTAAATCGAAATATACTAACTATTAATCTAGCCGTTCAAAGTCTTTTATTGGTATTTAATTCTTAACTATCACTGCAAAAATGAAATACAGATTCGAAGCACCATGCGTACGAAGTCGCGGGAAAAAGCTAGTCCTGAATAATTATGGATCATTGGCATAAGCAAAATATTCACATAAAAGGTGATGATGTGGAATAACTAAAGTGTATGGGTTTAAGTGATAATTGTTTGTAATTTATGACTTGTTAGGGATTCTAGTAACTTCCAACCGGTAGAACTATCGGTTAGCTTTTGGAGTTTATTCGGGTCGAAATCTACTCACTTGCATATGAAAAAACGTTGATGAAAGCTTTATCTACTTTACGAACTGTTAGTTGATCACCTGCCAAGTTCATTCCGGCCAAAACTTACGTAAAGCTTCCACAATGAAGGTTGTCACTTTTTCTCACGTTTAAATAGCTTTCTACTTGGATTTGTTCGGATTAATCACTTTCTAGGTTAGTTACGTGGATTCATTATCTCATCGTAACGTCGGAATTTGCTTTTCCTTTTGTCCCGGTCTCCGCACAGTCTCGTATCAGCCCGTTGAACGAATTCCAAGTATCGTCGCATCCCCATGAGTTCCTCAACGAGGAGAACTTCTACTCACGTAAACGTAGATATATATTCATATAAATCCGTGTGGGCGTTCTCCATCATTTTCACCATCGTATTCACGCCTGCACGAGGATTTTTATGTGGACGTCAGCGGTATGGGGAAGAGATTGAAAAGCCTCGATATATCGTAGCTCCGTCGCTCCATGCAGACCTCATATTTTATCGTTTGAATATGAATAAGCGAGGTTTTTCTTTGCGAACGGTTAGACGATTTTATCCATGAGATATTCCACTCTCGTTTACCCATCGTCATTCGTCATCAAATCGCGAATCAATAAAAATAAAACAGGAAAAAAACGAACAATAAAGAACTTTCTGAATTGGCACGGGAAACGAGCAAACCGCGGGATTAGAGGAAGAACTAATGCGTGTACACATCTGAAGAGACTCGAACAATTCGCGGCTGTTTATTCGATGGCAAAAACAGTAGTCGACGCATCCTCCAAAAGTCCCCTAATCCGATGGAAGTTTGGCTGCCAAATGCCTTTGGGGAGACGCAAAGTTTCCGGAAAATACGCGAGTGGAGTAATAATATTGGTATTTCCGAAGTAACGCTCGAGGCGGATGTTTGCACGCAGTGTTGATGAGAGCAGCCAGAAGAGACAAGGCGACGAGCCTGAATGTAGATAGAGCACCACTGCCTACTAGCCAATCAGGAACATCTGATTAGAGGCTCGCGAAGTGTGTGTGTGAGTGTTTGTGTGTATGAGAAAAAGAGAGTTTCTTGTTAATCACTCCCTGAGCTTTGCATCCCTCAATTGAGGTCCCGGCGATGTAAATTTTGAGAGAAACATTTTTTTGCGCATTGGTCAGCGAGTAATAAATAAAAGGTTTGTTAAAAAATAAAGTGACTATTTTCGTTTCGCGAGGTACATTCGAATTTCGATTTTTTTTTTGGTAATTGGTACACGTGTTCCCAACGCGTATTGACATAATGAGCCATTTTGCATATTTAATTTGTTTATGATAAATATTGAGTTTAAACGTGTTTTGGCGTTCTTCGCGATTTGTTTGCTATCGACAACGATAATGCACCTGCTCACGCATCGTTGCTTGTTGTCGATTATTTTGGTGATAAAACAACACCGTAATCATGCCTCAGCTACCGTACTCACCGGACTTGGACCCATACCAAAAAGCGCATATCAGAAGTGATTCGAGAATTGGATAAAAACGCTGGCACAAGTGTGTTATATCTGAAGGGGATTACTCCGAAGCGGACCGAATATACAGGGTGGCTCAATTAACAATGTCATCTTTACAACCTTTTGAAATATCGGGATTTTTGAGATTCCGGAAAAGTGGCCGGAAAGGTCGATAAACATTTTTTTCCGTTTTTAAACTCTTAAAAGGGTCTGTTTAATCGGAAATTTTCTATTCATTACGAATATGCCTAAGTTTTTGTCGAAAGTGCAAAATTCGACTGAGAAAATGCGAAAAACCTTTCTAGAATATTTTTTCGACATTTTTCCCTAGAAATGGAGAGTTCAATGCGAATTAAATTGTAGATTTGTTTTCAAGGTATCAAAATACATCGTCATGGATCTACGATATGACATCAAACGTCTAAATCTAATAATTATTTCAAGGCTAAACCCGCTGAACGAGGGCGCCTGATTGGCTGCCTTTCAAAATTAATAACAATTCAGGAGTTAATCCGGGAACCAACACGCTTATATCAATCCACTCAGAATTTCACAGATGATATTCTTACGTGGGACACCCTGTATATTGATAAGTAAATAAATATTTTTCGAGAAAAATCAAAGGTCACCCTACTTCTGTAACAAGCCTCGTACGTGAACGACGAAAGAAGTGCATTCGTTTTCGTGACTTTGTACACCGATTATGCGAACAACTTCAGTCATTGACTCGAGTACTGAATTAATTCACAAACGATCTACCCTTTGATGCAATTATCGGGGTGAAGTGTCTTTTGAATGAGACGAATATCTGATTTGATTTGCCTCAAGAACACGTGCGTATAAATGTTGAGAGAGAGGTGAGGAAAAATATAGACAGAGAGAGAGAGAGAGAGAGATAGAGTTAAGGAGGCACTTGAGTCGACCAACCAACAGGGTTTGTATCGAACAAAGTCAGGAGCACGAGGGCGGTCTCCAACGAGAGCTCTGATTACTCAGTTCGATCCACGGAGAGATGAGTCACGACGAAATCCGAGAGACATTAATTAACCTCCACTGTGGCACAAGTAGCAATTAGCGAAATGTTCTAACTGAGAGATAGGGAAGAAGAGGGGGGGGGGGCGGAAGATATAGATAGGATGAAAGGAGGAAAGAACGATCAGCCCCCTCCCTGGATGATTGTCCATGAAGCTGATAGAGTCTTGATGGAAATGATAGAAACGCGGAAGAGTGACCGGAGAACGGAACTCAGTTTGGGCCAAATGAAAACCTCGCGATTCCGGTAAATGTTGATGCCGCGTTTCGCCAAACGAGCTAGGGTGAAAACTTTTCCCCCAGAAATTAGAATTCCAATGGTGATTTTCCCGTTCCAAAACTTTGAAATCTTTGTTCCATCTGATTATTCTATATCTTTGCGGTGGCTTCGACGAACCTCAAGAATCGCCTCGCTGTCTCAGGACAAATGGAGCGATGCTGGGAGTTAAAGTGAAGCGAAAAGAGGCAGGATAATAATGCACTCTCGGCGAAAATTAATAATGGCAAAAAGTATTTTAAGGGAGCGTGGAGAGAAAACGTCAGCGATGGAAGGCTCATTGGCTGGCCAAGCCGCAGCCTCAAATTGCCTGTACAATTAAAGAATATGAAATAGCCGAGTGAGAGAGCGCGAAACGTTGAAAACCTTAATAAAAGAGGCAGCGTGTTTGCGAAAATTTGCATTCTGGTGTTTTTAAGTGTAGAGAAAATTGCTGAAGGAAGGGACAAAAAGAGTGAGAGAGAGAGAGACTATGAGGGGGAAGGGGGGCATCCGGACGCGTGAAACGGAGAAAAATCTCTTTGTTTATTTCGCCTTAAAAATTATGTGACGGCCCGGGCATAAATCAGCTGAATCGGAGGGACGAAATGTCCGCGGGGGGTCTTACTAATCGACGCTGTAGGAAAAGAGACGGAAAGTCTACGAAATGGCTAGAGCTTCTGTACACGCCAGCGCGAGCCTTCCAGCGTACCGCTCAGCAAGAAACTTTTAATTCAGTAACTTCTGAATTAAATTATCACATAGATACAGAGGCACTAAAGACCGACAGCGCCACGGGGATGAAAAGAGACAGAAGCGAAGAAGCGGAGGTTGAAGGGGGCGGGGGGATAGAGAAAACAGCAAAATAGGCGGCGAGACGATTGTCTTAAGGGAGATTAAGAAAAGAAGGTCGACAGCCGTAAGTTTGCGCACCCAGTTTTCTTTAATCTCCATAGTCAGATATACACATCCACCAACATACATTTCCGTGTACACGACTAATTTTCAAGCTGGTTCGTTATCTTGGCTCCTCTTTCTCTTCCTTCACTCAGATCTTTCCGGGATATCCTCCCTATTTTCTCACTATGAATATGATTTTCGACGGGGCTCGCAGGGTCCATTGGAACATCGGGCTTGAACAAATAGCCATACCGAAAAAAGTGCTCGGGCTCGAGGAAATGGAAAAGTTGGTCATGAAGAAAAAGCAGGTAAAGAGATGAGAGCAGGAGGGGGGGGGGGGCACACCGAGAGGAAGGAAAGAAAGGTTGAGTAAAATTAAGCCAGGGCGGCAATACGAGCAAACGTCTTATGTGTGTAGCAGTTTGGGAAAGGCTTGCTGCATCCAAAACAGGGATTTCAGGGAAGCCCGTTCCATGCTTGACTGGATAAAATATCCTCTATTGCTATTCCCGGGATTCCAGGATTCCCCAACTCCCTTTCCTTCTTCCTCTCTCTCTCTTTCTATATTCCTCTTTGGATCTGTATACAGCAAGAAACTGAGGGACGCAACGTGCGCTGCCTTCCAGCGGAATGGCGAAAGCGGACTCTCCACCGACTTCGATATACATCCGAAGAGAGGGATTCGCAAGGGATGTAGAGTTGGATGAGAGAAAGTCCCGTTCACCCTCCTGCCACCCTAGGATACGGAAAAAGACAAGGTGCGGAGTCCGGAAGATGCCAAAGCGGGGTTTGCTGCTGGGTTTGCTCAAGCTACCCACCAGGCAGACAGAAGTATGCTACCAGATGTAGCGGAGTAGTTTCGAAGTGGTGTACCCCAGCTCCGGTGAGGGAAGAAAGCGAGAGACGTTCCCAACGAACCATCCATGTATGAATAAGAGAGAAAGAAGTTGGACCAGGAGCAGGATGAGGCTAAGACTGTCTCGGCTGTTCTGGTGCGCCTCGGCAGTGCGGGTACTTCTCCCGACAAGACGCTCCAACAAGATGATGGGTGTAGAAAAAAGGTCCTGCATTGCGACAACTAATGAACCATCTCGGGACAGACCTAAAGTCCCTGGAGACGTGACGGCGCAATGCAGTCGATCGGTATACCCGAAGCTTTTACTCAACCACCTTCGAAACGCCAGGAGTACTACCACTATTACGGGTACTACGGATAGCCGCCCTTTCGCTTCCGAGAGTAATGGCAATCGTTGAACGACGGCCAGCCGGCTGTCATTCGGACTTCGACCCTGAGCCAACAAACTCGTTAGATATTTAATTCGTACTTCCGGTAAGTGGATGGAACTTGATGGACCTCATCGTAGAGGATCTGCTAGAGAAAATGCCGTTCAGAACTCTTCTTTGTAATCAGCATCAGCCTTCGTTCATCGTGATATTAGAATGTAAAGATTCTTGCCAGGCCGTCACTGTTCATTCAAAGACCAGTGACTACTTTTCTGTCAATGTATTCGTTATGATACGATGTCTTCAACCGGCAGAGCTAGGGGAAACCGGAAACAGTGCAGTGGATTCCGACAGAATTCAGGACTCTGGCATTCCGGTGACCTCGGCAATAAAAGAGATCCGCGGATCAAGAGAGAAGCAACAGCCCAAGAATCCTTCGGATATTCCGGAAATCCTTGGGTATCTTGCTCCCTCTCACGGTTTTTCCTCATTTTTCCCTTTACAACCCTGGCTGTGTATTTTTTACGGCCCCTTCGTGCTGCGCGCCATCTCTGGTAATTGCGCCGAACTGGACGAGGGTTGCACAAAACTCTCCGGCGTACGCGGAATAATAAATATTTCGGGCGGTAACGAGACTTAGGGATTTCGTTTTAGGGTCTTTTCGCCAAGGGCTTCCACGAGCAACCACGGTTTTTTCTTCGCTTAATTTATGCGTTCTCTTTCTTGCTGGTTCGTATCTGCGGACGAACCGGAATACTTTTTCAGAAAGCAAAATCAGAGAAACTATCTTCCTTTTTCCGTCTAGGACCTTGATCCTTTAACGCAAAATTCCGCTCGACAAACGCCATCGTATTTTAAACAGGAATTCCCTTGTCGATTTTTATGAATGCTGTATCAATACCCATCGTGGGTCGATTTGTAGGTACGCGGGGAATAACAACATTATATTTCGTTCGACAAAGTTGTTACCGTAAATGTAGCATGGATCGATCGCAAAATAACCTGGGGTGTAGCGAAACTTAGTTGGATGTTGTTAGTTGGAGGATTTGTGCTCGAACGAGCGCAGCTGGCCCGTTTGCTGCTTCAATTCCTTATTACAGTACACCCTTAATACATACCACCTATATGGCTTGTTTACGAGCCCAGCGTAGTCAACCATCGAATGCGATAGGTATGTCTACCTCCGAGGTACGTAAAGTAGAGAAAGACGTATTTTTATTATCCCGAGTTACAGCGAAATCCATTTTTAATCATCCAGCTGGTGATCGGGTCTATCCATCGATGGACTTCCTTGGCCAATACTTTGCCATTTCTCCGTTCCATCCTGCCACACGTTTATAACCTGCAGGCTATTCTGGCTCGTCCGAAGAGGCAGTAATTCAATCTAATCTTTGATCTCGGTTTCAGGGATCGCGCCCTAGCGAGTCGATTAACCGATGAGGTTGCCAACCCCCTGTGGACACGTGTGTATGTACGCAGTGTCATTTGAATTAGATCCTGTCCGAAGGACACACGCCAGAGTCCGCAAACTTGACACCAGTTATCAACTAGCCACAATGGCCGCTCCAAACGATGTATATTTTCCCTCCAGCTATCGTGTCGAATCTCCGGTGAATGGGACGTATGAAATTATCGAAGCGTGGACGCCCACGTGTGCTTTTCTCCGGTCGCCTGATCCTCGGGTCCGATATGTAAAACAGTCCGAATTGGATAACTCCATCGGTAATATTTGCTCTCGAGGTGTTTCCAACCGCGGTAGACAAAAATAGAGACAGCTTGAGAGAAAGCTTATGAGGAGGATGTCAGCGACAACCGGATATGGTTGATCGCCAAACTTTCCGCTTATTCGACAATTGGCCCAGCAGTTTTGGAACTTCTGATGGCTCAATATCGGGCAACGATATCAGAAGAGCCAATGGCAGAAACTATAAGCACAACTCATCGACGTGGACAGTCATTGGAGCCAAGTGTTACAGTTTTTTCTTCCCCGGTTCCAAATAGCGGAAAAAACTTATCGCGCTAATGTAAAGAAACGTGGCTGATAGCCCGAAAGCTTTGCCATCAACTGTAGCAATATGTTACGCCATTCCGAACTTCTGATTGTCATTTTTGCACTCTTTAGTAATAGTTGCGTCATCTGGGTCAAGTACACATCGTTTAAAATCTCCAACGTTCCTTTGCCATGCACCTTCCCCTGTCGCGAACTGCGTCACGTACGTCCTTCAGTCCGTTTTCTTGTTCACGAATCATGTCCACTTCCAGTTTGCCAACGATGGCCATTTGGACTTTTCGTTGGCAGTTTCCTTCGCATTTGTCTTCATCCAGGACTGCTGATGCGCCCTTCAATAGGTATCGGTATCTTCTACTCGCTGCTCTTTAAACTCCATTGTCGTAAGACACACTTTGAGACTAATTTTGCCGTATCGATCAAATTACGAGAGCGGAGAGTTCCTGGGAGCATTACCCAGAATTGCCCCCCAGCGTATGTTCCCCAAGACAAAGAAGGTCAAAGTACGGTTGAATGTGGCTTTGGCAGAGGCAAGTCCGTAACGCTATTCAAGAGACGACCTGCACCAGCAGTGGCAGTAACGAAACCTGCCAGCGGTGATGGAATTGCGGCATTGTAGCTAGAGCGCGTGGTGTTCCGGCTTCATTTCATCCTTTATGCCCACCCGGCACAGGCTCCAGTAGCATAAGACGCGTGGGATGAGGAAAGGGAACGCTGAATTATAACCCCTTGTTAGAAACCGCAGAATGCAAGTTTAAAATTATATACGGGTATGAGTTCCACTCCCACAATATCTCTCGTAGGTTTGTAGCAACTTTAACCCCATCCTATTATTTCTATGCCTCACACAACGAGCTAGAGCGTTGCGGCTTCGGGTAGCCGCTTGGCCGGTCCATCCGTTAATATTTCTGGGTCGTCGTTTTCTCTTAGTTAGAAACTCTTTTTTCTCCAGCCCTACGAATATTCTTCAACAACTGTGAAAAACAATCAGCGTGCTGCAATTATTAGCGGCACGAGATTGATGATGCCCGTGTCTACGAAATTCCATGAAAGAAGAAAGAATCTGTATTCGGATTGCTCGAATTTATGATCTCATCAGGCGTATAAAATCCTTCTGATTCTTATCCAGGTATCACTGGTAGACGAGTACGTGTCTATGGGCTTAGGTAGGTATACGCCGTGTAGGATCTCACGTTTATACGAGGCCGTAAAAAATGGTTACCCACATTGACGGGTCTACGTCCGCATAAAAAGACAGCTCCATCCGATTTGACGGATCATTTGTCAAGAATAAAGGTCTCCTTTTCTCCCGTTGGACGTATGGCACGTGCCCCCCCCAAAAAAGGCCAACTCGCAGTCTCTATTTTGATACTAGAGGGATAGTCAGGCAGGAAGACCCTGTGACTTTCCAAGACCTGATCTCCCTCCCGGAACACATGCAGCATCAAATGAACATGACAGAGAACGTGTATTCACGTACCATTTTGCTTTGAGATCTTTTATCCCAGGAACTCGAGGTTTCAAAGGAAGACCCAAACGTGCCTATCCCTTCGGCTGTTTCTTCAAATCCACTTTCCTCTCTCTCTTTTCTCCAACCTGACTCGACTCAGGTAATTTCCTAACCGTAAGGGAGAAACTAAGGGCGAAGGAAAAAAAAATGCGTCGAGTAAATGAAACGTTCAAAGTCCCCAAAGTCGTTGTTACCCGACCACCCACTTTTCGACCCCTAGCTTGCTCAGCTCGAAACTTCCTTTTCCATCTACCGTTCCAAAGGTGGCTTTCCTGCCGCTATACCTCCTCTTTTCACGCGAACGTCCATTTTCGCTTACGCCCAGAGCTCATCGATTCGGTGATATCAGGTGGCCACCAACTAATCTCTGGTGAATCCATAAACCGTCGAGTTTCCTCGTGACAGAAGCTCGCTCGGTACTTACAAAAGAGACTGCGTCAGGATCGTGAACGATGTTGGATGCAACAACCCCCTTCGCCCCAGTCAATCCTCACATCCCCTCCCGTCGCGTCCATAGATCCTGAACGAGGGAGAAAGACGATTTCTGTTGGAAACCGTTACAGAGTTTGCGGATTCCAGACAGACACGCAGAAATGAACCTCTCGGTTACTACTCTCGCGTGTGTGTTCCTAGCACAGGCGAAAACGGAAAACACATTCGCAGCCAATCGAGTGAGCGGATGGGGGGCATTGGCGATTCCAGGGGAGGGGAACATTGGTATTACGGTGACAAACAAAATATCTAGCTGGCGTAACGGCACGCGGCAGCGGGGAGGTCTAGAGGGGACGGGGTTTTGGTGACATGGACGAGAACGGAATGAAGCAGCGGTGAGGAAATGGCGGCAAGTCCGCGAGAGGAATGAAGAGCGAGAGGGGAATGAGGGGTTTGTTCCGAACGGGGAAATCTCCACCGAGCGGCCGAGCAAACAATGACGGCGAAGCGGTATTGTTCTCCAAGTAATTGAATCCAACAGCAGCAGCCAGCCAACAGCCTGCACTCCCATCGTACCCCTCTTTCTCCTCTTCCTCGTCCTCCTCCTCCGCCGCTACCAGCCGTCGGTTTTACCCGACGTCACAGTGTGGCATCTCTCCGCATCGCTTTCGACTATCCATTTTCACTCTCGTGCTCTTTCCTCCTACCATTCTCTTTCCACCCTTCGACACGACGTTCATATTCTCTGTAGAATCTTTGCTGTCCAAACCTCGACATTTCCTTCATCGAGAGCGTTCCTTGTTTTCTCTTTTTCGTTTTTTTTTGTTTGTTTTTTTTCTTTCCTTTTTTTTGCGTCCCTTCTACCGACAATGAGCCTCTGCCATTGTCGACGCTTGAAACGGCAACCAACTTCGTAGATAGGATGGTGGACTGGGGAGGTCTAGAACAAATAGCTGGGTAGAATCGAAGGCGACGAAAAACATCGAAAATTGCATTTTTGTAGTCCCACTACGGAGAGAGGATTGCCACTCGGAAAGTATTTTCGAAAAAAAAAAGAGAGATTCGACCAATAGCACCGGGAAGTGTGCGTGTGTGTAAAAGGCTAATTCCGTTGATGAGGAAGTTTCCCGAAATCCGGAAGTGCGAGTAGGAAGGATCCAAGCTTGTGAAACGTGCGCCAACTTTGGTCCGGAAGTACCGGGAGAACGCGGCACGAGGAGAGGAAAATAACCGCTGAAAGTTGTGTCCCTTTTTTTTTTCTTCTTTCTTTCACTTCTCAGGCCTCGATTTCTTTAGCATTCACGACGGTGCTTCCAACCCGGACGGTTAACGGGAAAGAAAATGAGTAGCCCTCGAACGTAAGTTGGAAACAAAGTGGGTCGCTGGTCGAACGAAGTTGGGAAAACAAAGAGAGAAGGGAGTAAAGAAGAGGGTTGAACTTATGGCATGCAGATGAGCGAGATGCTTCGTTTCCGGTACTCGACGAGAAGATGGCGACGAAGAACCTAACCTCAAACCCTCGATTTTGCTCTCGGTGCTAACATTTGATTACGTCATTGTTCTTCAAAAAAAGGATAAGCGGAAAACAACGCTTTCAATGCTAGCCTAATAACGTTTAGAGGTTATGCGCGATGGGGAGCTTTCCAAAGCACGCCTTTGTATGCGCGTAATTAAACAGAGGCTCGCATCAACGATAGGCGTGGATGAATATCCATTGGAATAACATTAGCTAGGGTTACGCAACCCCCACCCCTCCTTCCCCTGCTAACAGGGCATTACTCGAGGGATCCAAACATCGTAAATTGGCGCCGGTTCGATTCTGTTGCTCATCGGGATATTCCACCCTCGCGAGCTATTCTCCGGTTGTTGAGAGAACCCACCCTGTATATCCGCTTGGTTGGGTGTGCTTCGCATGTAATTAGCCGGTGTTCAGGTAGCCGCAAATGTACATGACGATCGAGAACTTCGACGTGGCCTACCAGAGGCCTTTCCCTCCTTCCAAACCAGAACTAACCCTCCTCCCTCGTGGCTCTTCCGGATAACCAAAAATGGCGACGAAGAAGCTCGGAGAGGGATGAGAATGTACAGAAAGCAATAAAGACTCGATTGGCAAGCACCAGCTGGCTAGGAAGTCTCTGACCTCGCGATTCTGAAGTAGACCACGTATCGAAACCTCTCGTCGGATATAGAAGCGAAAATTGATATTTCCATATGGATGTGTCGAAAGTGCATAGGCAGCAGCCGAAATGGCTACTCGGTACGCAGGTACCAATCCCGATCAACGATCGAGGGTCATCGATCGATTCGCAAGAGTTTTATTGCCGAAGTATATCGCGCGATAACTGCAACCAATGAGCTCGAGGGAACTCTCATTGACATCCTTTTAGTAACATCGATATAATCGCTTTTTTTTCAATTTTTAATTTTTGTAAGACAAAGAAACGACTTTTTTGTAGTACTTACACGCTCGATGGAATATTCTCGTTTATGAAAAGGTTGAGGCTTACCTGCAAGGAAAAAAATAAGATTTTAGTTCGACTGATTCTTTTTATTTAATTTACTTTGAGTCATTGATTCGGTGATGAGAATTCATTTTATTTTGGGAATGAGTGTTATTATTTATCTTTGATTATTTTCTTTTCATTATTTAGGTTTTAAAAGTTTTAACTTTACTTTGAAGAATCTTCGATTAGAGAATTGATAAGAATCTATTAATTTCTCGTATATTCAAATCGAATCTTGATTTCGCTTTGAATATTCTTGTACATCCTCCATAAAAGTCTTAATGTTTTTTTTTGTTATACATTTTTGAAAAGAATTCTTTTTTATTTCAAAAAAATCTTACATTCTTATAAATGAGAGTGATCGAATAAGGTATTATTGGGTAAATCGGTATTAATATCTATCCAGTAAATAGGGTATGACTGAATTTGTATTAAGAAATCTCCAAACGCCTTGAAAAGTCGAGGAATGATAGTTCTTGACAGAATAATAATGAATTAATTATTTAAACATTTTTCAGTAAATAAAAATTCATAAACTTTCGGCAGGATTGATTAATTGATTTTATCGATTGATTGATACATTGATTTTAGGAAGACTTTCTAAAATTAATTTATTTTTCAAGTTTCTTATAAACTCTCTAGAAGTACTTCAATTTAATTTTGGGAATACGTGGGTGAAATTTGACGGGGGAACGATAATTATTGATTGGCTGAGAAGAAAAAAAGTGAAGAGAAAATACGATGAGATAACGAAGGGGAGAGAAAAGAACCCACAGGTGTACGTGTCGAGGTAGATGAGGTCGATAATTTTGGAAAGCTTCTATCGAATCATAAAACCTCTTCCCAAGCCACCTCATCTTATTCGGTCGTCCAATTATTTCGGGCGCTTTATTATGCACGCCCACGAATTGTTCCGACAATTAACACCAAGGGGGGTCTTGTCTTCCTCGTCGTTAATCCCTGGCATCGGATCTCTTCCCGTCGTCTTCTTTGCCGCTTTATGCCTCGTTTTTTCTTTTCTCTTTTTTTTCCATAACCGTCTATACAGAAAACGATCATCCCCAGCTATGCTCTCAACCTTCTCGTTCCGTCTGCGGTACCCGTTCTTTTTTCTCCTCTCCCTCATTCCCTTCAGCGTTCAATCGATGAATTTTATTTTTCCTCTTTTCTCTTTTCTCTCAAATCCGTCAGTTTCCATTCCTTTCGTTCAAATCCGCCGCGGGAAAGAAAAGTAGTCGGTGCAGCGCTGGCTCGATTAGCAAACCCAATAGGAACACTTGGCAAGTTGATACGAGGTATCAGTTTCTTTTTATTAGCCCCCGCTCGACAGGAAAATACTCAAAGCCCGACAATGGACTTCTTTGTCCCGGAAATTGCTCTTAATTACAAAGCGAATCGATCGAAGCGAGGTGAACTCAAAGACCGCGAAAAAAAAAACAAAGAAGTCTTTCAATGTTCAGCTTTCGAAGAGAAAAACGAAAAATCATTTGACAAAGAGAATAAGAAGGAAACGAGAGATGAGGTTGAAGTTCGCATTGAATGGAACCAACTTTCTTCGATTTCCTATTTTTACAGTAAAAAATCAATTTCTTTAATTTTTCTTGAAACGACAAAAAAAAATTTTCAAAAATGTATGAATAATTTTTGTTCCAGTTGAAATACGCCATAGAAAATTAACGAAATGCCAACAATTGAAAAATTATCATGTTCACTCGATCTCAGCGTGGAGAACTTCAAAATTGTTGGTTTTTGGTCTTTCTAACCTCAAATTCCGATTTTTCCAACCTCAAATTCCGATTTTTCTAACCTCAAATTCCGATTTTTCGTAACCTCAATCGAATAGAGTCGCGATAAGTGCTGCATGATCGAGCAATCCGTCGATGAAACAATCCGGGCTGATTGAAAAGTCCGTTGGCTCGCGGGGTGGAGATAAAAGGGGAGGGTGGATGGCGAGATAGAAACGAAAGTCCGCCAGAGAGGAAAGAGTCGAGCGAAATATAAACAGAGAACGGTGGTCGGAGGATGTTAGGCCGGTGGGAAACACTCTCATGAGATTGAGCCCGAATTCAATAGGGGATGAATAAAATATAAGCCAGTCGCGGAAGTCTGGTCGATGGCTGACGCGAGCCAACATCAGGCCGAAGGAAACTTTGTGAAAAAAAAAGGGTCAAGTCGTCGACGGTAAGGTTGGTGAGGTTAAATGTGCTCCAGGGCTCTCTCTTTCTCTCCAGTAGACTTTTAAATAAATAAAAACTGAATTCAGCGTTGGAGCGCAGCTGGCTGCTTTTCGTATTATTTAATATGTGCAGGCTCCGAAACAAGCCAGACATTTTTTTTTCATCCCTCGTAAATGTTGGGCTCGTGGATCCTTTCGCCCTTTGAGTTGATATCCTTCGCAGGTACCTTTTTTTTTTCATGACGTAAAACTTCGCATCGTTGGAATGAAACGGAATTCTATGTACCTATTTCTTTTAATTTCCTGATTTTTCTTTGGCGAATTTAATTATCGAAATTCCTGCTAAAGAATTTTGGGAATATTTATTTCGCGGCTGAGAATGAAAATTTATAATACGATTTTGCTTGATTATGTACATAAGAAATTTAGAAAAAGAAAGTTCGATGAATTATTTTGGATCGTGCATATATTTTTTCGGTATTCATTTGACGGTTGAATGGAAATGAAAAAAAAAGATTTCGAAGAAAAAACTGAGAAACGGGAAATTCTTCATTCTCTCGCCATTTCACGAAAAGTGAATTTTTTAGGTTAGACAAATCGAAAAAAATCTGGGAAATAAGAAATCGTCGTTTTTTCCCTGCCATCTCAGCAAAAACTTTGATTTTTACGTTACTAAAATTGACAAGAAAATTGTTAAGCAGGAAACGTTCAATTTCATTAGCATTTCATGAAAGTTAAGATTTTCAGGTAGGAAAAATCGAAAGAATGTGGAAAACAGGAAATCCTCGATTTCTTTCGTGTCATTTCACTTTCGAGCACTTGAGCAAACTACATTCGCTCATATATGGATAAGGGTAGACAGAAATGTACAGAATGTGTCTGAGGTTGTACCCTCTCGTAAGAGGGCACGTCTGACTGCAGAAAGGAGGGTGAGGCTAGGCATTTCTCAATATTTAATAGAGTCTGGCTCGAAGTGCTGCCACGACACTTCTGAAATTGCGTGATGGATCTCCCCCGAGGAATAGATGGAGATGGATAGAGGATGCTGCTCGAGGTTCGATTAAAGGGGTAGTGTGCAGGCTAGACTCATATAACATCAATTCCCCAAAGGAAAAGAAGGAACTCGTTCAGGTTGACCCTACGAGGCTACTGTTATAAATAAGCCCTCGATTTCATGAGTTTTTTTGTTATTTATCATTCCTTTAATAGATAAAAAGTCATTCGTGCAAATAAGTAATTTATTAAACCCTTCGTGGTTGCACGTTCCGGCTATAAAACGCCATGAGGGTCGCAATGACCCTAGCCATGTTTAAACGATTTTCACATAGACCGTATCGTTCCAACTGACTCATAAAAATTCAAGGTATGAGTTTGAACATTCTCAAATGTGGTAGTCTCGAAATTATATTTTAAACGAATTTGAAAATGGTGGAAAAAGTGAGCAGAATGTGAAAACGTAAAAAAGCTTGTTTTCACTAACAAAAATAATAACTCTTGTAATTTTTAATTATTGTCTCATAAAATGTCAGGCTAATACTCTTGAGATATAATAGTTTAACGAAAAAAAAAAAGTTCTATATCGGGTGCTTCAAAAAAGATGTTTATTAGAATTTCTGAGAGATACGTGTTTATTATATTTCGCTAAAAATGAACTCTTTATTTCGATTTATTTCGTCAACGATTTATAGTAATTATGACTTAAAGTTGCACTCGAGGTCGTTTAATCCTCGGATGACCGCGAAGGGTTAATATAGTAAAAAGACAATGAAAAATCATTTATACAGTAAACAAAAAAATAAACGAACATAAATATGCAATATCTTAATAAAATCGTCACTATATATACAATTTTTTAAATAATTTCATTAACGCCCCGTTTTCATATTCCCTTCGAAACTTCACCACCAATTATTCCTCATCGCGACGACAATTAAATTCCGCCGCGACAAACATCCGCATCTTCAAAATTGAGAGAAAAAAAGGAAAGAAAAAAAAAGAAAGGACTGCAGTCGAGCATTTTCCTCCCGTTTAATCCAATTAGTAATTATAATTTGTCAGGACAACAGGAGCGAGAAAGAAAATTAAATTGTGCAACTTTTTCAATCCGGAGAGTCAGAATTTGCTGCGGTGATAAATCAGGGTTGAGAAAGGGCGAGAGCTACACAATTAAGGGGTGAGAGATAGAAAAGAGTACTGGATAACCACGAAGGAAAAATCCGTTGGTCTAGATGACGAAAAAAAAAGAAGAAATTAGGGTGGGAGTGTAAAGAGAGTCACGTGATCGTAGACGGTCGAGGATTTTAAGGGGATGAATCCCAAAAGAGATGTGCTTTTAATTACGTTAACGCTGCTGTCCAATGATACGAATGTGCCTCGTAACGAAAGAGAGAGAAAGAGAAAGACAAAATTCAAGATCCGACAGGAACACGTGTAGTGCACCGGGCAAATTTAATTATAGGACTCTTCTGGCCTAGAACAAGGGATCGTTCTATGTCGAGGTGCGAGTGAAGCAGGTTGGTTACATAGCTTTGTGCCAGAGACGCCCGTACCTTTAGGGCCTCAAGGCTGTTCTTTCAGCTCCGAGCGGATGCTTAGAACTCCTCCCAGAGAAAGAGAGAGAGAGAGATGGAGAGAGGGGAGGAGAGAAAGCCGGAAGGAAAAGAGAGAAAGCCAAGGAAAATCCGACTATTTATATGACGGCAGTTTGTTCAAGCCGCTTATTAATGGCGATGGGAAGGGGAGCCGATGCAATAAAGGGAAGCGTGTATTTTATGTATTTAAGGCAAAGGTCATTTCACTCCCGCCCAGCATCCTCAGCTTTTAAGGTGTCTCGTTTTTCAAATTATTTCTATCGTTGGTAACATTAAGTTGAATGTATTACCCATTTATTTTATTCGTCGTATTTATTTTGTGAACGAAAATATTGGTATGTTTCGAAAATCTCGATTTAATAATTATCTCTCCATGAATGTTAAATAATAATTAATCGTAGATAATAATAATAATGTATTGTAATTGGTAAATATAAATATAATTGGTAAATATATTTACCAATTCTTAAAGAATCGTAAGGCTATTTATATGCAAAAACGTACCCAATTACTGACAGATCGACGTAATAATTATTCATTGATAAATTCGAATGCTAATTTGTATTTAGATTTAAATTAATAAATAATAATAGCAATAATAATGTTTGGTTGATAAATAATATATCGAGAAATACATTTAATTTAATTTAGATTAATGAATCAATTAATTATAGCTGATAGAGTATTTTGAAAGAAATTGAATAATTCTAATAAATTCTGATTCAGACAAATGTAATAAAAAAAATGTTGCAATAACCGATAGGCCAAAAAAATGAAAAAGTTTTAAATGAATACGAGCGATAAAATAATCCGGAGTAAAAACGGTAGAAAAATGAATTTTTATAGAGCAGACGAGATGGAAAGTATCAGTGGAAAAGTCGTAATAAAATGAAAAGGATCGTCGTGTCTCTAATTGTGATTGCAAGCCCGAACAATTTTCGAACAACTCTTCATTACGAAATGATTTACGAGCTCTTGGATATTTATCGCCTTTTGTGCTCGTACAGTTTTTCGCACCGGGCGACGGACGTGTCGAATATATCGTTCGAATTAAGAAGTTCGTTAGAGCGGAATAAAAAGTTGAGGGGGAGAGAGAGAGAGGGATACCGCAGCCGTGGTAGAAATCGTGCATGATAAGCTGGATGAAACAGGAAGCATCTGAGGCTTCGAACGAGCGCCGGAACGATGGGGAATCCGTTTTATTTTCAGTCTCAGTTATGGGAAGGCCGCAATTATAGGAGAAGCTTCGAGGCCAGAGGGCAATTAAATCCGGGTAATTCACACACGTAGATAATTAGAAAAGAGCATCCGCGTAGTTGAGAGCCGGAATTCGGTTCCTCGTTGCTGCGGCAATTTCGCGAGCCCTTCGTAATTTCCCTCCGGTACGTATCTCACCAATCGCCAAATTCAGTCCCTTCTTCCCGACTAACCCAAACAAATAAACCCAAACCAACCCCCGTTCACGAATAACCCAAAGTTCGTCGATTTTTTTCTCGCGAACTCAGGAGGAAACCCAAACAAACCCAAACGGACCCAACCCGGCACATTTCTGTAAAAAAGCAACAACAAAAAAAACCAACAAACCCAAACAAACCCAAACATACTTCTGTCCCGCCCTTAATATGAACGCTTGATTTTTGGTATGATATCAAGCAAGCCCAAATCGAGATCCAAGATCTAGACGAAAACAAGCCCAAACAGATCAACCGATAACTGCCAATAATCCAAACAAACCCAAAAAAAAACTTGGAAAAGTATACCCAAACCTGAAAATCTTGAAGCTTTATCATTAGCATCATATCTCCAGGAAGGAGCCCGAGTAAATCCAGGATGGACCCAAACAAACCCAAACGGACGAAATCTTTCATATTTCTGCGAATAGCCCAAAACATACTTAACCCCAGACTCGAGAACGTTGATGATTTATCTTTAACTTGATAGGGCACATAGGGCCCAGAGTAAACTCACCACAAGACAACCCAAACAAACCAAAACAAGTCCGATTCCCAATTTCCGCGATCCAATCCCAAAATTTACGTTGCGGAGCTCGCTTTGTGACACTTTGACCTTGGGAACGTTTATGCTTTATCTCAGCTCGATATCTCGCTCGTATCTTGCACGCAGTTTGATATCTCGCACGCAGGGCCTATTCAGCAGGAAGGAAACACAGGAGAGGCGGTGATCGCGATTTCACGGTCGCCCAGAGATTGTTTTCCTGCGCGACAACTACGCGTTGGTGAGAAGGGAGGGGGAAGGGGAAAGGGGAAGTTGACAAATAGTGCAATAATGGGAGCGTTCGCGCGTGAATTGTGACTAGTAATCGGCCGCGTGACGCGTCAATGACTCCATTGTAGGTGCGTCTCTTTTTTATTTTTACCTCCCCTTCTTTTTTTTCCTCTCGTATCCTGCCGCCACATTGGCCTTTCTCTCATCGACGCTATTCGCCGTACACACGGGCGTGGTACAAACCCGCAAATAGCCCAGTGACTGGAGGGCAAAAGCAAC